>VZTF01002804.1:789271-1064282 GCA_013397755.1 Cnemophilus loriae | reverse complement strand
ATTAAACTGCATCGAGAAAAGTGCAGCTCCTCAGACACGCATACGCACACACGCATAGATACACGGAGAGAAAGGATGTGGTGGTGGCGGCGGCTACTGGCCTGTCTTAAAGAAACCCAAGTGTGCTGCTGATTGAGCACAGTCTGAGCTTTCTCTCAAAATATATATTTACTGGTAGTGATGAAGGTCAATTGGTGGGTTTCGTAATTTTTTCACCCCAAAAGGACGAGTGGGAGGCTGGTAGTAGAGGGAGAGAAGGGAAGCTACAAACCTGGACACTATTTTTGCGGGTGGTGGGGGGTGGTTTGGGTTTTGAGGTGATTTTCTTTTTTTTTTTTTTTTTTAATGTGTTTTGTTTTCCCCTCTTGCCCTGCAATCCTCATTCCCTCTCCCTCTGATTCGGGAAGGAAACAGTGACCCAGGGTGTACGAGACAGAGAGGGGGGAAATACCGACGGCAGCGAGATGCAGCTCTCCGCCGCAAGCAATGCAAGATTAGATCTCTAAATGCAGCAAAACACTCCCTGAAAACCAACAACCCCGCGGTGCAATCAGACATTTCACTGCCGCTCACTGCACACGAAGAGGGCTTCAACAACAAGCTGAGACTTTTTTTTCCCTTCTGTCTCTTTCTTACCCCTCCACTCCATCAATCGCATCACAAGCGATGAGTAGCAAATAAGCTTTTTTACCTCGGCTACAGACCTGTGGCCACCCCCTTTTCCTATGTATATATAAATACACATATTTTAAAAATATTTTTGATCGTTTTTGGAAAAACAGCCACTGCTGACGGTTTTTTTTTTTATTATTGTTGTTATTATTTTTATTATTCTTTGTACATCTGCGGGGATTCAAGGATCGGGAACACATCGCCTGCCCGGAAGAGAAGGTCTTTTGCAAATTTTCTGATTTTTGAAACCCTCCCACTGCCGAAGTTGGACAGACGAAGTAACTGTGAGGGGAATGCAAGCACGGCAAGCTCTTGCTGAAACGCTGCCGAAGCTGCTCCCTCCCCTCCCCCTGACCCCCCCGATTGCTCCCTCCCTCTGAGCTACATGGTCTATTTGCTGCTTCTCATCCTGTGTCTCTGCAGATGTTTTAGAGCAACAGGTTCAGGAACTTGAAATATAGGGGTGGGGAAAGAGACGGAAAAAAAAATCAAAACCAAAAAGGAAAGAAAAAAAGAGCCGTCACAGGAGGAAGAACAACCCCAGCGCAGGAGGCAAAGAAGACGGCGACAACCCTGGTCGCCGCTGCTGCTCCTGCCACCCCCACCCCTGCTCGGGGATGTACCTTTCCATTTGTTGCTTCTTCTTCTGCTGGGCTCCCGCCCTGTCGCTGAAGAACCTGAATTACTCAGTGCCGGAGGAGCAGGGAGCGGGCACGGTCATCGGGAACATCGGGCGCGATGCGCGGCTGGCGGCAGGCGCGGCGGGAGGCGGGATGCTGCCCGCGGAGCGTGGCGTTCCCGGTGGCGGCCCCGGGGGCGGCCGCGGCCCCAAGTCCACCTTCCGTGTGCTGGAGAATTCAGCCCCGCACCTCTTGGACGTGGACGGGGAGAGCGGGCTGCTCTACACCAAGCAGCGCATTGACCGCGAGGCGCTGTGCCGGCGCAGCGCCAAGTGCCAGCTGTCCCTCGAGGTGTTCGCCAACGACCAGGAGATCTGCATGATCAAAGTGGAGATTCAGGACCTGAACGACAACGCACCATCATTCCCCTCTGACCAAGTGGACATGGACATCTCTGAAAATGCTGCGCCAGGCACCCGCTTCCCCCTCACCAGCGCCCACGACCCAGATGCTGGGGACAACGGTCTGCGCACCTACCTGCTCACTCGTGATGACTACGGCCTCTTCTCCCTCGATGTGAAGTCCCGTGGTGATGGCACAAAGTTTCCAGAGCTGGTCATCCAGAAGCCATTAGACCGTGAGGAGCAGAGTCACCACACCCTGGTGCTGACGGCATTGGACGGCGGTGACCCACCACGTTCAGGCACGGTGCAGATCAATGTGCGCCTCATTGACTCCAATGACAACAGCCCCATCTTTGAGGCGGCCTCCTACGTGGTAGAGCTGCCAGAGAACGCACCACTAGGCACGGCTGTCATCGACCTCAATGCCACTGATGCCGATGAGGGTACCAATGGAGAGGTGCTTTACTCCTTCAGTGGCTACGCACCTGAGCGTGTCCGTGACCTGTTTAGCATTGACCCACAGAGCGGCCTCATCCGTGTCAAGGGCAACCTGGACTATGAGGAGAGTGGCCTCATTGAGATTGATGTCCAAGCTCGAGACCTGGGGCCCAATCCCATCCCTGCTCACTGCAAGGTCACCGTCCGCCTCATCGACCGCAATGACAATGCTCCCACCATTGGCTTTGTCTCTGTTCGCCAGGGAGCTCTGAGTGAGGCTGCCCCACCGGGCACCGTCATTGCCCTGGTGCGGGTCACTGACCGTGACTCAGGCAAGAACGGGCAGCTCCAGTGTCGGGTGCTGGGTGGTGGCGGCGGGCCCGGTGCTGTTCCTTTCACCCTGGAGGAGAACTATGACAACTTCTACACTGTGGTCACCGACCGACCCCTGGACCGCGAGGCACAGGACGAGTACAATGTGACCATTGTGGCACGTGATGGGGGCAATCCCCCACTTAACTCCACCAAGTCATTTTCTGTCCGGATCCTTGACGAGAACGACAACCCACCCCGCTTCAGCAAGAATCTTTATGTGTTACAGGTGCCTGAGAACAACATCCCTGGAGAGTACCTGGGCTCAGTCTTGGCCCAGGACCCTGACTTGGGCCAAAATGGGACGGTGTCTTACTCCATTCTGCCTGGGCATGTGGGAGACGTCTCAATCTACACCTATGTCTCTGTCAACCCCACAAATGGTGCTATTTATGCCCTGAGGAGCTTCAATTATGAGCAGACAAAGCACTTTGAGTTCCGCGTGCTGGCCAAAGATTCGGGTTCACCCCACCGTGAAAGCAATGCCACAGTGCGCGTCACCGTGCTCGATGTCAATGATAACGCACCCCTCATCGTCCTGCCTGCTCTCATCAATGACACTGCTGAGCTGCAGGTGCCACGCAATGCTGGGGTGGGCTACCCCGTGGGCACCGTCCGCGCCCTGGACAGTGACTTTGGGGAGAGTGGGCGCCTCACGTATGAGATTGTGGAAGGCAATGAGGAGCACCTCTTTGAGATGGACCCCACTAGCGGTGAGATACGGACCTTGCACCCCTACTGGGAGGAGCTCAGCCCTGTGGCTGAACTGGTGGTAAAAGTCAGTGACCATGGCAAGCCCAGCCTCTCCGCAGTGGCCAAGCTCATAGTCAGGGCCTTGGCAGGGCCCCTGCCCGAGGCTGGCGAGCCGCAGGTGAATGGTGAGCAGCATCGGCGGCCACACTGGGACTTGTCGCTGCCACTGATTGTGACACTGAGCACTGTCTCCATCATCTTGCTGGCTGCCATGATCACTATTGCTGTGAAGTGCAAGCGAGAGAACAAGGAGATCCGCACCTATAATTGTCGCATTGCCGAGTATAGCCACCCTCAGCTGGGAGGAGGGGGAGGCAATGGCGGGGGAGGAGGAGGCAGTGGCAGTGGAGGGGGCAAGGGCAAGAAGAAGAAGATCAGCAAGAATGACATTATGCTGGTGCCCAGTGAGGGCGAGGACAGCCGGGGTCCCCTCAATGTCATGAACGTGGTGAGCAGCCCGTCCCTGGCCACCTCACCCATGTACTTTGACTACCAGACCCGCCTGCCCCTCAGCTCTCCCAGGTCTGAGGTGATGTACCTGAAGCCCGCCTCCAACAACCTGACTGTACCCCAGGGACATGTGGGCTGCCACACCAGCTTCACAGGGCAAGGGACTAACGCCAGCGAGGCTCCCCCGAGCCGGATGTCCATAATTCAGGTAGGAGACTTTTAGAATACCCTGGACCTCACTTACCTCACTTTAGACACTGGTTTAACTTTCCCTTTTGTCTGCAGTGAAATCTGCTGCAAGGCACCACTGACCAACACAAGTCACTAAAGAGAGGTGGGCTTAATGAAAGTGGAACCAGACCACATCTGGTGGGTCTGGTTCTGCTGTCACATTGATGTTTCCCATGTTATTCAACAGAAAATGCCCACTGAAACACAGACAGGGTTACGGCAGTGCCAAAGAGGTGCATGTGAGAGTGTGGGCAGGCATTTAGTTAATTTGAGGCACGCTGGGGTATTTTCCCAGGAGACTGTCAGACAGAGGTGGGCATTTCCACAGGTTTCACTTCTCTTTAATTGGGGTGGAGAAGAGGGAGGACATTTCTAAAGTGGTCATACCACCTGCAGTAACTAACAGGACAGGGAAGAAACTGCGCACTGAGGACATCTATTGCAACAGCGTATTATAGCCCTCCAATCTTGTATATAAATATGAGCTATCATTCCAAGACATATGTTTTATTTTTTTTTAATTTCCTTCTTCAGAATATATATCCATAAATATATTTTTTGACAGTATTGTTGGGGCCCCATTGCCTCCTCCTCTCCCCATAAACAACTAAACTTTCAGTGCTGAAAATTCTGCTTAGTCAAATAGAAAGAAAATGTATGTGGTGATTCCCTTCTACCCCCAAATGTTAACAAAACTCACATCCTGTCATGAACCAGCAAAACAACTAGTCAGATTTCCAGTAGCCTGAGTCAACTTTGATGATTGCTTTATAGTGAAAGGCTTACACGCTCTGTCTTCTACCAAAGCTCATTTAGAAATTATAGCTAGGCTGCATTCTGCTGCCAATTATATCCACACTGTCCTCTACTGACTTTTGTGAATGTGAGAAATGGCAGAAATTGGACCGTTGGATATAGGGTACTAATCAAAGAATGACTTAATTTTTAGCAGGTAGTTTAAAGTCCAAACTCAGAAGATTTATTTCAGAGCAGTGAACTTGCAGAGTGAAGGTGAGGGCAGAAATTGGCTTCAGTTGATTTAATTTAAAGTATTACTTCATGATTAATGCAGCTTAACATTCAAACACTACAGGTATGTTCCAAAGTGATTTTTAACGTTCGGATTGAAAGCAGGCTCTGGATAATGACTATTAAATATATTTGAAATGTCATATCTGTTTTATCCTGTGGTTCTCCTGATATGCTGTTCTGAGTCATAGGGGAATGAGCTGAGTGTATCTGAAGTGACACAGACTCATTTTGTGTATGCAGCTAGTGGGAGAGAAGTTGCACTCTAGTCATTTGATGTACCTAAAGAAGATTCATAATACCTCAGAGTTACCGTGCCCTGTGATCTGTGAACACCAAATGTTCTAGTTGCCAGCTGTATCTAATATTTTAAACTGAATAGAAATGGCCATTGGTAATTGGCAGTTTAAAGAACCAAAATTCAAGTGACCGATGACCTGGAAATGGAACATTTATGACTGGGGAAATAAAAAAAAAGCGAAAAAAAATGAAAAAAAAGGCTGCCTGTACAAGGTCACTGTAAACTAATCCTCAAGCGACTACTGAGTTGTGTCACAGAAACAATTTCATTTTATGCCTATCATGAATTTGTGTTGCCATCAATTAGGTGAGTGGAGCAATACTTAAAATCTGAAATTGATTTTAACAAAAAGTGACACTTTAGGAAAGAGTTTAGGTTAGGGCACAACCAGAGATAATTTGATTTATTATTCATGCTTTAAAAAACAAATAACTTTCCATGGCACTTGTTTAAGTAATGTCAACTTTTTTTTTTACTGTAAAATGGAGTTGTCAGAAAGCTAAAAAAAAAAAAAAAAACTCCACATTTTTTCTTACTGACGAGTGTAATAGTTACTAAAAGACAGAAAATTATACTTTCCTACAGCCATGTAATGTCTATATAAAGCAATTAATTAATGTATTGATGCTACTGAATAGTAAAGTTTCAATTGTAGTGTAAAATCCCTATGGAAAATATGATTCTTTCTTTTTTACAGTGTTCACTGTATAAGATCAATCATGATTTTTTTTTTTCCTGAAATCTATATAAAGATAAATGAGGAATTTCCTCCCTTAAAAGAGTGTGTTGTGGTTTCTATAAGAGTTTTCATTATGACAACTATGGAAAATGTTAACTGAAACTCCTCATAACGCATACTGGTATATCTCATACTTGTTTTGTTTTCCCTCAATAGCTGCACAGAGTGTTTTGGATGTTTGCATTGTCCAGCCAGTAGATTAGAAAACATCCAGTTTTACCTAGTGAACAACCTGTTCAGACATACTTATTGATACTATATTTTGTAGTTGTATTGGCAAAACAGACACAGTAAGAAACAGTGTAGTTGGTTTCTATTTAGAAAAGGCTCAGATTTAAAGTAGCTAGAGGGGAAAATTGATCCTCTTCACTGTACTTCTGCATTACTAAAATACATTTTGTGTTCTCCATCTCCACATCTCTGGAGTAAATTTTATATAAAATTTACATTTAGAATGTAGGCACTACTTTATGTCTGGTCCTGTACTTCTGCCTCATGTAAAATTTAAACTGCAGACTTAAGGAGAACTAGTAAAGGATCAGCCCTCTCTCTAGATCTGCTATATCTTTAATCATTCCAAGAAACCTGTATCTGCATATGTAAATTGCACAGTTAGAAATCAAAGGTGTAGGCAGTGGGAAAAAAAAAAAAAAAGAAGAAACAAAATCCAGCTGCTTCATCATCTTTTTTAGTTAGTCAATCCAGTTAAGCAGTTTTCTTCATTACCTCAGTAAGGAGAAGGTAAACAATTGTCTAAGGGTTCTCTAACAAATGTTCCCATTGTTTTTTACAGATACATTTTTGAAACATGATAATCTCATACTATGTAATTCATACAATGGAACTGCATTTCTTCATTCTCATTTTCTCGGCAACTGTTTAATGGCACGATTCTCTAACAGGAACCTGTTATTAAAACTGTATATATATGTACATACTATATATCTGTGGAGATGTATATACGTGCTATATATTATATTATTACTTAGTACATCCAATTGATTCTATAAATATTTAATAGCAAATAAATAATTTCTTTCTCAGTAAGAGCCAAATTTTCTCACTCTTATTAGGAGTGCATAATAGCTTTTTTTTTTTCCTTTTGCTTACTAGTAAGCCCTAGTGAAGTCAATGGGCCTTATGGTTCCCTTATTTCTCATGAATAGTATTTTACTCTACAGATAGCCCAATTTACGCCAACAAATACCTGTGGAGTAAAGTGTTACTCAGTGACTAGGGGTTTCAGACTGACCCAAAAGGACCAGCAGTTGAATGAAATACTTCCTGATATGGGTAAGAGTGGTGTAATCTTGCCTCTCTTTAAGTGACTTCTGTTACACACTAATCACCCAATTTGACAGCTGGCATGTTTGCTCACTACTTTGCAGTATCCACCTATGTACCACGGTTGCACGTGTTACTTATATATGAATCAATGAGCTTCTTCAGTACCATAAAAATTAAATAATTTAAACATTCATACATACATATATGTATAAAATTTTGGATGGACAGAGGAGAATACTGTATACCTTCAACCTGTATTGGTGCAAGAGACTTGCAAGTGCTTAGGCCCTCTGAAAATTGACCATTTGTGATTTGATGTGCACCTGAGACTGATGTGTATTAAGAACAGTGTTTAGTAACATACTGGGAAGTTACACATCTACAGTTTAGCATGTTTCATTGTTCTTAACTTCAGTAATAATTTTCTAAAGATACTTTAGAAACAGTGTTTTCGAACAAAAGTCTGTTAAAAATATTTAAATATAGGGAAGTGCTGTACAATTCTCATCGCCAGAGTCAAAATTCCATGTGACCTTTGAATCACTTAAGGTCCAAACTATTAATTTTTGTTGGGGAGACGGAAAGCAGGAGAAAATGGAAACTTGACATGGCTGAAAGAAGATTTCTGTTCACTCTAGACCTTAAAGACTAATGGGAAAATTCTGTTCATCTCATTCTGGTGACCTACTCACTCGGCTAAAAGAAACAGAATTTTGCTTTATTTTGAAGTGCAGACATTAAAAAAAAAATAGTACAAATATACACATCTGTGTGTCTCTCCTACCAAAATTCTGCGTTAGTCAGTTGCCTTTCCCTGTGTGAACAAGTCACAACTTCTTGCAGGTTTCCAATAGGTAAGAGTGGATGCATAAAGGAAAACAAATAGTTTCTTTACACAAGTAAGTTTTAGAAATGGGTTCCTGAAGGTGACATAACTGTAGTGTAGAAAACTATCACAATATGCAAGTAGTCCTGATCATCCTAGAGACTGTTTATTGCTATACTTGTGATGCAACTTGCGGAGTTTTGTAAATATATCAGGAATAAGGTGGGTGTGAATAAAGAAAGCGGTGGTTACAGCTTTTGTTAAACAACAGCTAAAAATGAGTGACTGTGCTGAAAGAAGCTCTCAAGCTGGGAATTGCTGTATCTGCTTGTACCAGGCACTCCCACAGCATTTCAAGATAAAGTACAGATCATTCTTAATACTTCAGGCACCTGATGTTTATGATGTATCAGTAGATTAATGTCAAGTCCCAGTGCAGCTTCATCGCCAAGTATCTAGTAGAACCCAAGAAGACAGTGTCAGCAAGGGAAATAAAAAAACATATTAGAGCCATATTAGTGTTGCTCTGTCTTTAAATATGCTATTTCATACTTTGAGAAACTTCTGCTCGGAAATTTCAAGATTGCAAAAAGAAATCTGCAGCTGCTGCATATAAGGAGAAGCAGCTTTCGTCACAGAAGTTGCACTCATCCTCAGTGATTTAAATTCCTATCTGAAAACAGAGATATAATTTTTTTATTTTTTATATCTCCGACTTCAAATGAGGAATATTATTCTCTCTTCTCACTAGAACTAGTACAAGGTAACATTTTGCATCAAGAGGGATACTAGAACAGTTCTAAACATTTGCAAGTTTGCAGGTTTGTACTCTATATGTTCTAAAGATTCACAGCCACATATTCTAGGGCTGTATCTAAAGACACTAAATTGTGAGTGAAAGTTTTGAACTACCTGCCCAGATTTCATTATGGTAGCTTTAACAGTGTTTTGCAAGGCTAGACATCTTGCAGAATAACTCTTCTGAATGCTTACATTGTGTAAATATAGCCTGCAGTTTTGTGTACAGTTTGGTTTTGTGTTACGTTGTTCTGCAGTTTTAGTTTCATTCATGGCATGAAGTCCATCCCAGAGCTGGCTATGTAAGAATTTCAGGACAAAACTTTTCCTGTGCTTCCATGAAGCTTTATTTAATTTTTTTGTCATGATGCACTGCATAGTATAGTGACACAAAACACATACATTTCAGGAACAGATCTGGCAACAGACCACTCACTGTGGCATCTGCACTGGCTGCTGACATAGACAGAGGAAGCAGAATTGAACTCCTTTTTTGTGTTACATCTGTTCTGGTCTTGATCTTGAGTTCCTTGCTGGTGATATTTATAGCACTATTATTTTAAAAGGATCATTCTTGATATATAGGTCCATTTGAAATCTAAAGAACTTTCCCAAATGAAGTGCTGTAATAAAGAACAATACAAATAATAGAGAAAAAACAATTCAAGAGTCTAAAGTGGAATATACATATTGTGAAAAAGAAAAGAGTCTTTCCTGAACAGAAATTCTTCTTAACAAAAAATTAAGAATAATAATATCTCTGTAGAACTTGCTGTTTTATAAAAGACATGAAACAAGTTATGCAAGATTGACTGTCACAGCTCTCAACTGCTCTTAAAGTTGTCTGAGCTTTCTACATCTTTGTGCTTACTGTCACTACCTAAACATCTTCCCTAGATGGGAAGAGCCCTACAAATTTGTGATTATCAGTGCAGTTTCACTGATGGATCAATCCTTTGAAGAATTATCTTTCAACAACATATTTTGTCAGATTTCCATTATCCATCCTCTCGCTGATGGAAAGGCCTGTTCTTACTCATAATTCAGTCAATAGCATCATTTTGACTTCGTAAATGATTTTAGTGGTTCAAGAGTGAATTGTGACTAAGACCTCTATGGAGTGCAGCTAAGAATAGTATGATTGGGCCCTTTGTTTTGAGGTTTGAGGTTTTTGTGATTTTTTTCTTTAAAGCATCTTTACAAACAATTAAGAAGACTGGAATTTAGATGTTTTTGTAACTATGGTGTGAATTGTAACACAGAATCATAGAATGGTTTAGGTTGGGAAATACCTTTAGGATGATCAAGTTAGATGGTTAAACCAGCATAATCATGTATACAGCTGAAAAGAAATCAAATAGTCCATTGAACATATTGCTGAACATATGTTACCACGTGTTTTCATATATTTTTGAAACTGTGAATAATACAGCATTATTTCTAAAACTCAGCAAATATTGGTACATGGAAAATTATCAATAGGTATGTGTGAAATAGTCACAAATATTACTTGGTATTAAGAAAGCATAGATACAATCTAGTTTCTCTGATAAGACAAAAGTGTCATTTAAAAAAATTCCTCCCAAGTCACAACATCTGGATGTAAACCAGTTGGGATTTTGTTTAAAAAAAAAATAGTATTTTTTTTGTCTTTTTTCCACAGCGTTTTTTTCTTTCTCTTCACTACCTTCCTCCCTAGGAAGCTTTAACATACCAGCTAATATTTACATATATGTTTCTAAATATCGTGCCTAATTTTCCTTTCTTTCGTTGTTTATACAAAAGTTAAAAATGTCAATTTAAATTAGTTTTAGGTTTTGCCATGAAAGGCACGCATTCTACATACAAAAAGTGGATGTGTATGGGTTAGGTTTTTTGGGTTTGGTTTGGGTGTTTTTCTGAAAAAAAATACATGTTGCATGGCAGATGTCTTCAGATACTTCTTTGAGCCTGAGGAGTACCTACATGTATGAAGAAAAGACATTTTGACACTAATATTAATGTTTTCCAACAGGAAAAAAAATTCAGTGATGAGAACTTAAACAAGGATTTGTTGACCAGAGCAGAAACGCAGCTCTGTTTTTATCTTCAAAATATAGAAGCAATCCTCTGATGCCAAAAGGTCAGCGTAGAGCAGTTGGGACAAATTTTTGCAGCAGATAGCCTGAGAGCTTTATGCTTTCAATTGTATGGCTACTTCAGCTGTAAGAGAAGTGGTAAAATTAATGCTAAAGGGTTCAAAAATAGAAGAAACAAGTAAAACTCTCAGGGGACTGCAAGCTCTTGCCTTAATAGAAAAAAGAGGAAAAAGAAAAGAAATAGAAACAGGTACTAGGAAGAGAGTTGCAAAATGACTGGGGAAAAAGTTCCTTGAGTTTAAATGTTTTATTTGTTAAGTTTCTAAGGGTGCATCAAGGATATTAACTAGTCACTGCTTTTGTTGATGAGATGAAACAGAGTAATGTGCAGCTGCCATAGGTCTTAGCCAGGGTGCATTCTAAGCCCTACTAATCTATTTGTCATAGTGCAACCTTTGTTTTTCAGTCTGCTGTAGACCATTTTTTTAACAGAAAAAGATTCTGGATTAATTACTGTAAATCCTATGAGAAAGAAAAAAAAAAGTAAATTAATGAGCATTTTAGACAAAATACTAAATGTTAAGTACTACATTCAAGAACAAGCAAATTCTTACAAATGTCCCTGTCAATTAGGATATTAGTGCTTTAAATAACCTTCTTGAGCAGTCATATATTTTCCAGCTAAATCCCAAAGGCTGCTGATACATTTCCTTCTTAATAAGGTCACACAAGAACCATCTCTTTCTCCTACTGGTTTGCTTCCACTAGGTAGTGGTATTTCCTGTACAGAAAGGATAGCAGGTCAATTCATCCACTTGCTTGACATGAGAAGAGATCTCTTTTTTTTTGTCCTGAAAACTGAGGAGTCCCTCTACATATAAAGACAAAACTGCATAGTGTCAGCCAATTATTAGTGTTATTTCTACAGAGGAACCACATAAATAATACTTTGTATGTCACTTTGGTTCAGTGAGGGGATAGCTCCTTTTCCAACTCGCAAGACAATCAGTCACATACTGGTCTATTTTCAATTTAATAAGCTATAAGCAATCTAGGCATGTTAAGTCCTTCAAATGAAGATATTTTATTTTAGTCATGGACCTTTCTACTGGCTTTGTGGCATGTGTATCAGATCAGAGTTTCTCGCATTCATAAAATACTTTAATCTGTAACAGAAAAGTTCCTAATCTCATCCTGTTCTCTGCTGGGTGGCTTTGTGTTGCAGTCTCCATGGCCTGCCAAAGGAGAACTCCAAAGGGGGAAGGAAAAGTCTTGTCCTGAGATACAAATGCATAATTTCAGCTGTGTGGGTGGGACCTCTTATCGATGCACTGTACGTTCTTGCAGTGATAGTCGTGCAGAATTCATTTCAGAGTGGTTCAGACCATCTACTGATGTGTGTATGACATGTGTGTATTGCCTGTATGAGCTCTAGTGACACTGTGATTACTCGTATTTCCAAGCCTTGCCCTGGAACACTTCCAGGCAGTTTTATTGTATTGAAATGGCTCTTACAGTTCATTGAGCATCCAGCATAATACTGTTGAATTTGATTGGTGCGTGTGCATATATTTATTAAAACAAAAAAATCAGGCAGTTAAACTGCATAATTATGGGAAAACGAATAATAACAATAAAAGACCAGAAATGAGAAGAGATCTCTTGAGAATAAATACAGGTTAGATATTCAAAGAATAAATACAGGTTAGATAAATGAGACTCTAGATGTAACTAATCTACATAAGTAAGTTTTGGTTTGATTAGAGGACAGGAATATATTAAAATAAACTAAAGATATTTTAAAAGAATTTTTCTTCAGTACTTTTATAATTTCTAGTTTAATTTCATCATATTTTTAACATTTCCACTCTATTAAAAGAGCTAAGTGATAAACTACTTTTTATGTGCTTTTATTTTTTGATTAACAATATTTACAGTGCAAAAAAAAAGTCTAAACTAATACAAGTAAACTGAAGTAACATCATAAGTTTTCATTCTGGTTTGAATGTGTTGTATGTCAAAAACAAAAGCAGTTTTTAATGTCGTAATTTTAAATTTTTTTATGTGGCAATGTTTTTTGATTGATTTTTAATTAAAGAAAAACATTAAAGGGAACATTTAAACGACAATTTCTTGTTTACTGTCTTTATCAGCAGAGAGCAGCCTTTGTAGTGTTTGAAAGCTGGTGCATTAAAAATCAATTTCAAGTCTTCAAAGCTGTAAACTCTTGCTTGCTTTGTAGATATATACTGTTTTTAAAATCACTGGAAGCACAGTTGACAATTGAATTAAAACAAAAGGTAAATAATGGTTTCATGAACATTTGAAGGATTTTAATGTATTTTTAATAATAGCTACAGGAATTTTTTATAGCTACAGACATGTGAGTCACAATTTGTAGCTTTTAAATGCATAATTTGTTCCTAAAGATAGTTTTTTGTATTATTTTATTAAGAGAATTTTGTTTTAAACTTCTCTTGGTGTTATTCTGTAGTTTTTACTGAATACCATGATTCAAACACAGAACATGTCAGTCAGTTTCTTTACTGACTATATTTCTGTCTCGCTCTTTGCTGATTGCTAAGCAACCACTTATGATTGTTTAGCTACAACTCAGTTTAAAAAAAAAAGGTAAGCTGAAGTGGGCTAAACAAATGTTCATTAATTCTTAATGAAAATATTTAAATTCTATAAAATTTTAAAAGTAACAAAGGAAAGAACATTGTTTTAGTGATGTACCTCAGATTCAGCACTTGAGTGACTACCAGCAGAGTCAAAAATACTCTTTTTGTGCAAATCTGGAAAAAAAGCATATCCTTAGTCAGTGCATAAGTAATTTTGAGGCCTGTGGAAATATACATATATATGTATAATTAAATTAATATTATTTCTTTCAGGGCAGGATCCTTAAAACATTTAAGCCGTGATTGTTTTAATTTAGGTCAGTAGAACCATAGAATTAAATACATCATTTACAGGGGTGGGGTTGCTGATGTGCATAAGTATGTGCAGAATTCAGCCCAGAATCTGTTAGTCTGTGGTACCTGAACTGCTCACTGTTGCTTCTCTCCTTTGCTTTAAGAACACTGCAAAGCAAAAAAGCTGTTAATTTCACTTAGCCTCCAACTACATTTTCTCGTATTCTGTTGAGATAGTCCTGATGTCTTGCATTCTCTCAGAGACTTGAGTAATTTGATATGCAGATTTGAAGATCATAAAAACAATCCTGCTTTGATGATCACGAGCCAGATTATGCAGCCACAGCTGTAAAGTACCAAGTGTGTTCTTTTGTGATCTCTTCATCGTTTCAGTGGATCAAATGACAATAAGAATATAGTGGAATTTAGAGTGCTTGGGAAATCATGAAATTAAAAGCCTTTTTAAAATGACAACCACGAAGCCTTAGAAACTATTATGTTTCTAGGCTATGGGCCAGATAATGTAGCTGTGTGTACGCGTGCATATGTGGATATACACAGAAAAGAGAGCAGAATGGAATCAAAAGAAACATCTAGATGGATAAAAGGCATTATTAATGAGCAATGTGCATCTAATTTTTTTCATATTGTGTATGATCTGTACAGAGCTGTGTAGCAGTGTTTTGGAAGATGCTGTCAACCTGCACCTTTTGCTGCAAACTAGAAGGCATCAAATTTAGAGACAAATGATGTTGTAATTTTTTTTCCTGAGGCTAGAGCATGGGTAAGGAAGGACCTCATTTTCCACTTTATGATGGAATCCTTCTACTAAAGTTCAGGATTGAGAGTGATGATTAAAAGGAAGTATAAATCATGCAACATGTGAAAAGGAACAGCACTTAACTGATTCCACGGACCGCGCTAGTTATTAAAGAGCACAAGATAATTTGCATCTCGTAGCTCCAAGGCAAGAAGTATATCAGTCAGCTTTGTAGCTGTTGGGTGAAAAGGAGGTGAAAACAAGATGTTTTCTGTTATTTCTTTCAATATGAAGTCTTCATTTTGTCTAAATCTGTGCATGTATTTTTTCTATTTAAACCAAATGTAGCTTCTTTTCAGGTGTGACAGGCAATAGTATTGCAAGGGGCAGAAGCAACTGTATCAATTTATTTTATTATTTATTCATTGGCCACCACATACATGATCTTTCCCAAAAGTGTACCTCTCATTATTGCAACGATGTGATAGTAACAAAATAATAATTCCTTCAAGCATGAAATAACTAATTTTAAGAGCTTTCCTGGGCTCACTTACTTCAAACAGGCTTTCAGAATTTTGAAGAAAACTTTAATTTCAGTTCATTTAAAATATATGTGGACCGCATATAGTCTTTTCTTCATCTGCTGATACTGGCAAAGGAAATTCAGGAATGAGTATCTGGATTTCCAGATTATGACCTACTTGTAAAACAAGAGGAAGCTGTTTCTATTAAACAAATGTACGCTTCAGGAATTATGTTTAGCAATGGCAAAGATATTTAGATAAATTACTTGCAGTCATACTGGTCTTGCTGATACCTGTGAATGAAGAAATAGGCACACATGCTAAATAGCCCTGGGAGAAGACTTTTTTTAAGGGAAAGTTTTTGTTCTGATTTAAGTTTTGGGTTTTCTATAGTGTTTTATATTAAAGACAATTACATAGTAATTTGGGTTAGAATGCATGCCCAGTTCCCCATCTCAAAACCCAATTTGTTACTACCTGTGGCTATTTCTATCAAAAAGGAAACATAATTACTATGAGTCTCAGCAGTCTAAGAGTAAATTTTTGCAATTACAATACTTCCCTTGGGCAGATATATGAAAATGGCAGCTTAATTCCTGCCAGTCTAGTCCTTGCACATTCTTAAGGTTACTGGTAGCTTGGACTGTCATTATATTGGTGCTGTTTGTTATCCTGTGGTTAAGGTTAAAGAAGCAATGCTACTATAAACCTTTAGGAATAGATTGCTGTACCACTGCCTTGTAAAGTCTCTATGCTGAAGTGTGATCCACAGCATCCTAGGAGCATGATACTAATTCTATTTTCATGGAAAGTGATTGATTTTGCTGTTGATCTTAGCATAGTTTAGAAGGGTATTTTGTATTTTATTGCTTTATGCCTCAAAAGATTTAAATAAAAACACCAAACAAACTCAAGTTTAATCATTCTTAGGAATTTATCAAGACATTAATAAAGCCACATGTGAACTGAAAAATATAGTAGTTCCTTAGCATGTTATAGCTTTTGTTTTATTCCAAATAGCACAATGCCATGAAACACCACTAAAATAAGATGGCCCTGAAATTATGTAAATGAACAAATTCCAATGGAAATAATTCATCTTCTAATGCGTTTTTCTACCTGAAAACAAGTTTTGAGGGCATATGAGTGAAAGAATTGCATGCAAAGGCTGTGCTTCTGGAGATCACTTTCTGCAGCTAAGCACATAACTCCATGTTGAATTCCAGTGAAGTTGGAAGTTGGTGTGGCTTCATGTGGGCTCATGATCCACCTGCAGGGAGCAGCATTAGTCTGTATTACACATGATCTGGTTTCACTACTCAGGAAGAGCAGTATGAACAATCCTAAGTTATTTTTTCTTCATTTTGCATGAGCTTATGGTTGAAATTTGTTGCACTGCACCCGTAGTGTTTTCTTTTCTTTTCCCACTTTGAAAGAGGCTTCCACGTACACACGCTTTTGAATGTCAACTTGGGGACTTCTGTGATGTGGGCATTATTTAGTGAAGGTTTCATTAACTATTTTCTTTGAGAGGTCATAAATAAAATTTTAAAAATTAAAATATATATGCATCCTTCAGTTGACATTCAGTGCATTCTGCTTTGAAAAAATGTGCACACAGTCTGGATGAGCATCCTGCTAATTAGATAGGGAGGAAGTCCATAATGAAGTCCCTGTGTTCTAACAAACTCCTCAGTCAAATATTAGCATTCATGTTCAGTCACTCCATCCTTGGTGAAACTTGCAGCAGCGTCCTAGATATTGACAAACCAACACTGCTTTGGAACAGAAAGATGACTTTATCTAATCCTGGAATCTTTGCAGAGACCATATCTTATGTGGATCTTCTTAATTTTACAGAAAAATTTGATTTCGGAGACTTGATATGGCAAGCCGTAATGAGAAGGGCAATCCAGAACATTTTTTTCCCAGTCTTTTAAGCATTTACGGGTCAAAGTCAGCTTTTAAATACCTATGAAGTTAGAGGTTAACTGTGGCAATCCTTAAATGAGTGGGTGTTGTGTTCTAGATGAGGTGATCCAATAAAGAAGGGTAGCTATTTTTCCTCTTGCTTGTTCTGAATCAGTTTAATAGAGAGTCCTATCAGAAGACATTGCAGTAGGTTAGCATTGAAGTGAGAGAGTTGTGGATGCATACATATAGCCCTGTATCAGAAAAGCCTTATTTTTTTCTGTCCAAGTCTACTTGACCACTGCTACTATACTCGTGGTGTAATGGTGTATTCAATCAAACTTTCCATTTTATGAGGTACCTCATCATAGACACATGACTGTTATGACTTTAAAATATATTTAGGGACAGAACCTCTTGCTAAATTTGTGCAAGACTAAATTATTTATCTTATGTCACAAATAATAAATCAACTCATCACCATTTTACAGTTGAAAATCTCCTTGCATGGCCGTGTGAGTCTGTAAAGCTTGATGATCTACTATTCTGTCATAAATTCAGCCATTATTTTGGCAGCATATTTAGTGGTGTGTCTTTTCCTAGTGCTTAGAGGAAATAATTATGTGAAGGTATTTGTGTGAAAGTAGGGCTTTGTATCTTGTCACAAAGTGTTTAGAGAATACCTTGTTGGGTATTTTTAACAAAAACTTGAAATAAAGAGTTGCATGACCTAAATAAGAAATTAGACAGAGTTATAATGTAAGTTTTAACATCTATGATTTTCTTTCGAATTCCTAGGGAATTTAAGGGAATCACTGCTTTTCTGGTGCAGGATTTTAAAAAGAGAAAGGGGAGAAGGTGGCAGCTTTAAAGGAAAGGAGGTGATCTAGATTTACCCCTTTTTTCTGATTGCCACCTAGGAAGAAAGCTTCAGTGTTCCTCTTTGTGTGTGTTTTCTGTGCAGGCAGTGTGGTTTCAGAACCAAATCCTGCTCCATCTTTGTTGCTAATTTCTTTCACTCTGTAGGGAAGAAACACAGAACTGGAATTTTGTGCCACATACAGTGTTTGCCTGCCTAGCTAATCACCTTTCCCTGCCACTGCCATTACAAATCTGTTTAAATGCAACTTTCTTCAGCATACAACATATGTATCTGTGGGAATGTAGCACGCTATGTAAAGGCTCACTTAGCCAGTAATTGAAGTAAGCAGACTGATCCAAGGGCTATTGAAACCAGTTTGAAAACATCCATTGATTTCACTGGACCTCAGGTCATGGCTTGTGGGAGTTTTATTGTTGCCTTTAGTGACAGTATGGGTTGGACAGAAAAAGGTAAACATACTGGATAGATGTTAACACAAAGTTAACAGATTTTAAATATCCAGTGTCTCTGCTTTCTCCTTACTAAATATGATAAGTATGTAACGAATTAACAGTGTTAAAAGGCCATAATTTATTCTCCTTCTCCACCATCCAGTACTACAGTGTTTATAAACTTTCATCTGTTCAGAAAACATTTGGGTTATATTGCTCGTAGAAACATGAAATAAGGAGTGGTAAGAATAGGACAAATTTCACTATACTTACTGGCTTCACTGGGAATTCCTGCTGAGTAAGAGCTTTCAGATGTATCTCAAAATGTAAAAAAAATATGCCAGGAGATCAAAATTGCACTGAATGAGAATGAGAATGAGAATGAGAATGAGAATGAGAAGAAAAGAAAAGAAAAAAGAAAAGAAGAAAAGAAAAGAAAAGAAAAGAAAGAAAAGAAAAGAAAAGAAAAGAAAAGAAAAGAAAAGAAAAGAAAAGAAAAGAAAAGAAAAGAAAAGAAAAGAAAAGAAAAGAAAAGAAAAGAAAAGAAAAGAAAAGAAAAGAAGGAAGATCAGAAAGATATGATTGTTTTCATGCAGAAAAAAAAGAGTTCTGAATATTTTTAAATTCTAAACAAATACTTTGATCATATTCTTAAATTTCAAGGCTCTATTTTAATATTTTTTCCTTTAATTTTGATTAAATTTTTCCTCTAATTTCTAGACGTCATATTTAACATGACAAATCAAAAAAACCCCGCAACCTACAAATGCTTTCAAAGACACGCTCCTACATGTATTGTTATTTTGAGTTCATGGTATGATATTCTTAGAATAAGCTGGATATTGCGGTGAGTGCAGATTTCAGTCTAGTTAGCTAATTGTAATTGAGTCTGTTATGCAGTAAACAGTATCGGTTAGGAATACTAAGGTAGACTCAACATGGTGGGAGCCATAGATAAAAGGAGCATTAAAGCGTTTCAAATTCAATCATTAGGTTTCATTGCACCCATCTGCTACCAGAAAATATAATGGGCAGCTTGATTCATTGACCTTTAACTGTCATTTTTGAACCATGTTTTTTAAATCTATATTTTGAAGTCAGACCTAGAGAGTTAATTTGATAAGAGAATACCCAGTATATTTTAATACAATTACTTTTTTCTTTTTATTTTTTTAAATATAATCAGGTTTAACGGTCTGTTGTATGTTCTGCTAATCCAGTGAAAGTAGTTATTTCATATTGAATGTGGTTAAAAGCAACTAATGTTCAACTTCATTAAGGCTTCTATTAAATAGAAGGTTTGCTGAACTTCTGCTATTTTTTTATGCATGAACTAATACCTCTTATTAATTATTTCCGGGGGTTTCTGTTACACTAGAATTATATTTACATGTTTCATTTCCACAAAGACTATACAGCACAGCACAAGCGCTAAATACAGATTGAAACTGTGGAGTACTTTGTATTTTGTTTCCAAAATGTATTTATCTCTTTTATTTTCTGAAGCAGATATTATCTGCGGGTGGGGTGAAGTGCATACATATCTTAGCAGTTCTATGTGTGTGGCACACAAGTAGACTGTCTTATAAAATAACAGTTTTACTTAGTGAAAGTAGGAAACAATGTGATAAATGAGGATAATTTAATGGTTTCTCAGCAATGGCAAACTATTATACTGTTCTGTCATCTGAACTTTTTGTAATGGAAAAAAGCGATTACATGTATTTCTTTACACAACGGGATACAGTTCCTGAAATATTTATGTAATATAGAGGCAGATGTATGTAACCTAACCTTATAATCCCATTTCACAGCTTTCCCAAATACTGGGAAGCTCGATAAATGGGAAGCCGATTATATTGGCACTGTAACTCTATTAATAGTATTCGGATTTGCCTTATTGACAAGCCGGTACTGTTAATATGATCCAGTATATTAAATTGACAGGAAAACTGGAGCAATAGAATGTATCTACAGCCTAATTGACAGGGAAGCTCTTTCAAAAGGTTCTTAATGTGGTTTTTATTGACAGAGTAGCTTCAGTAAGTAGATATCATTGGTGAGCAGTGTAAATATATTGGATGCAACTGTACTAGCAGATTCAGGTGTAGTTATTGTTCTGTCTTCCCATACTTCCATCTTTACTTAGCTGTAAGTTGTTTGAAGCTCTCTTGTGAGACCTTTACAAATGCCTCTTACGGCACCAGTCTAACTGCATTGCTCACAGGCATTTGACAAGTTGCGAATTATTTTAAATGTGTTCATCATTTTTAAATGAATAGCTGCAGTGCAGAGCAATGCAATAATGTGTCATGGATTTCATTATGTTTATTTATTGACGCTGTGACAGCGCTATTGTACTTTCAGCTTGAGCTCTTTACGTGGTGCGATGTTTGGCACTTCTTCCTATGTTCTTATCTTGCATCTTCACCAAAAAGTAGTTCAACTTAAGAGCTCATATTACAATTCCTTTTTCCTAGCCACATGTAACAACTTTCCCCATTCTCTTCTGAGATCATGCTAATTTCATTACGTTTCATGTTTATCCAGTGTGAAATAAAATTCGGCTCAGAAATCTGAAACCATTGTAAAAAATCCAGCAATTTGAGTTTGGTCCGGAAAATCTTGATTCCGTTTTCAGTAGGAGAAAGTTTCGGGTTCAGCTTGCACAGTTTTTCTTTGTCACATCTTTCTTAGAGAGTGAAGTCTGACCTCAAACACACATCCTGCACTGGTAGAGGAGCTGAAGGCTTCTGTTGAGCTGACTTCCCTGCCGACAAAGAGAAAAGCTTGTTCCTGAAATGCTAAATCTTTTATTTCATATCAAAAAATCTGATCAGGGTCTGGTCTCACCTCTTACTGGTGACTCAACTTGGTTACTCAACTTTCTTGAGTTACTTTCAAATGTAACTCAGGTCTACATTTTTTACCAGGATCACTTAAAAATATGTCATTCTATAGTGACCTTTTTAGCTTCTTCAGTCTTCTGACTTGGTGCAATCATCAGTGAGATGAGAAGAACCTTGTCTGGCCCTTGTGATTTCTAGTCTGTGCACTGTGTTAAATTCCCACAGTCCAGGCTCCTGCCATCTTTAGTGTCTTGTGCATTGCAGAATAACCTCTTGTAAAAATTTAAGAAATAGTTGGTTTCATTAAGCCAGTAGTACAAACAACTGAA
This sequence comes from Cnemophilus loriae, assembly GCA_013397755.1. NCBI lineage: Eukaryota > Metazoa > Chordata > Aves > Passeriformes > Corvidae > Cnemophilus > Cnemophilus loriae. Next base: position 1,042,679 of record VZTF01002804.1, on the reverse strand, counting down.
ATAATCCACAATGCCTTAGTATGACAGCTTAACCAATAAATCAACAATAATTTATTTTGGTAACAAATATTGTACTTGCTAAGAGAAAACTGTGAATGGATTGAACATTTATACAGGGACATCTGCATTCCTTTGCTTACAGGAAAAGATGGTAGTGTCTATCCTCAGAACTTCACTTTTCAGAAGTCACTGTGGAATTGACTGAAGAGCTCAGGACCTGCTCCTCTCACAGTTTTGCTTTTCTCATTCAAGAGAAAGAGGAAACACAAGCCACCAACCAACACTTTAATAAAGAGTACAGGAGCCTCGTGAATGATATTGCCTTGTGCATTTGACTGTTTTTACTGCCCTGTGTTTTCAATGTGCTTTTGAAGAATGCTACATATGTCAGAAATTCACATAAACACACTGTAGGACTTTTAACACCAAAATACACATCTTGCAGCAAGTGTGAAATTTCCCAAATATGTACATGTCATATAAATTATATCTCAAAAGCATTTTCAAAGGGATGAGAGTGGAGTGAACATAATAGGATAATATTTTCAAAAATAGCCTATTTAATTTTGTCCTTGAAAAAGGTAGAATAATTTATGAGAGGTTTATGGCAAGGTTTTGGGTTTTTTTTGTTGGTTTTTTTCGCTATTTGGATAATGAATTTTCTTAATGAAGTAAATCTTGTGGAACCAAAAACTACTATTTCAGGCTAAGTATACACAGTCACTGGCAGTCTTATACTGAGAAGTCTTTGTGAAAAATTGTACTGTGTTGAACCCACACTGTTCCTAACAAAATGAAGACAATTGTCTGCTCTTTCAAAACTCAATTTGGCAGAATACAATTCTTTTGCCTCCAGAAGAGATTGCCATTATATAAGATCTTTGTTTCATGGAGGAAGGGTGAATACTTGGAATTCAGCTTTTCAAGAAAAGGCACAGAAGAAGCTTGAATTAGATATTAAGTGGCAGTCTGATAAAGGTGAGAGATGTTTCATTTCATTTTTGCATTTAATGTTTAATTAAAAAGAAGTTAGAGTCAGCAAAGACATTTTGCTTTATTATAGTTCCAGGTATGAACACCTACATAAAATTGAGTTGCATTAAATCATTTCAGAAAATGTGATATTTCTTCTTGTAATTCTGAGAAAAAATTATGAATATTCTAGTCATCTAATATTCATAAATCTGATTAATGTCTAAGTCCTTTTTTTTGATATTTTAGAGTACATCTTTCCCTTATATGACAATTATTTCTGGTCATAATTTGTCAAGAATACTTAAATACTGAATTTCTCTCTCTGTCGCCATCTTTTTCTTTCTCACTTTCTCTTTTTCTTTGTAGCCATTGATTTTAATTTTTTTTTCCTTAGACAGACCTGTTGAATTGTACACTCTTTTAAAATTTTTTTTCTCTAATTTTATTAAAACAGTATGGAATACAACAGATATTGCTAGAAATCTTCAAAATTGTGATGCAAAAAATATTTTTATTAAAAAATAAAGAGAAAGAGAAAAATAGTAAGGAACCTCTAATTTTAAAGAGACAGTCTGCTTTTTGCAGGAATTCTTGAAAGCAGAAGCCTTGTGAAGTTGTCTACTGTTCTCTTACTGAGCAATAGTAGAATTCTTGAAATCTGATTGATTAATATGGCACTGTAATTTTAATCCTGAATTAAAAAAAAAAATAGTGTGTGCAGAGCCACGGTAGAGCTCCTTTATATGTATAAAAATATCATAATACTTCAACAGGAGTAAACACATATACCTTGAGAATATGAATTTATGAAAAGATAAAAAAGGGATAAGAGATGAATATAGCCCATTGCTAAAAATATTCTCCATAATTCATTGTGTAATGCTTGGCCCAGGCTGGTTCAAACTGTTTCCAGTGATGAGGTTTTTACTTTTTTTTTTCTTATGAGTTTATTTAAGGTTAATGGATCCTATGAAGAATTTGTTTCTCATACTCTGTTCTTGGCTATAATTTTTCATTTTCCTTTCTCTAAATTAAACTTTTGGAAACCACTGCCATTCCAGAATTAATTAGTAGAAATTTAAGTGTTGACTTTCAAACTTTTTAATGGTTTTATTTCTGAGTCTATAAAATTCAGTATTCCAAATACACCATGTGAGAGCTATACTTGGCAACAATTTTAGTTTATTTAGGTCCTCGTGTGGTCATAATATACAAGCCCTGACAGGTGCAATAGAATGGATGGTTTTGTAGACAGTTGACGGTTCTTGGAAAGATATTCTATGTGTTGTTCATGCAAACACTGGCCAGTTAATGATTTTCAGAGTCCCATTACTGGACTTTAGCAATTATATTGTCGCATTTGAAATTCCATACCAGTAAATCCAACCAACTCAGGTTGCCCAGAGAAGTTGTGGGTGCCTCATCCCTGGAGCTGTTCAAAGCCAAGCTGGATGGGTCTTTGAGCAACCTGATCTAGTGGAAGGTATCTCTGCCCATGATGGGGGGAGGATGTGTTGAACTAGATGATATTTAAGGTCTCTTCCAACCCAAACCATTCTATGATTCCATGGAAAGTATATTTTTCACAGGTTTAATTTACCTCTTCTTTTATTTTCCTTCTCCTCAATTCACTGAAGTAAAAGGTAACAAAATCAAACTGTACGATATTTTCTGAAAGGCAGTAACCCTTTCTTTTTAAATTTTGGCACCTTTTGAAAGGTTCCTATGCATTCTGACCTCTTTTTAAATGACTTTTTTTAATGAGCTTCAACTTCTGAGAAAGCTGTATCAAATGTGCGTACAGAAATCCTCAGACATTTTTCTGCAACATTACACTAATGACGGTGTGCCTAAAATTTCATATTTAATCTAGAGTCACATATTAGAACAGATAGATAAAGAAAGTATTTGTAAAGATCTGTTGTAGCAACTGTCAAAAAAGAATATCTGTTGAATGGTTTAATGGCATGCTCTTGTTGGGAATGAGCTGGTTCCACTAATCCATGAAAATGAGCCATAAAACCAGGGCCACTTCTCTAAAGCGGCTTTGGACAGTTAGGTTGCCATCACAGACTTTAATTTTTTGGTATCTAACTGGGGCAGTGGACATTTCTTCTTTTGTTTTAATTTTAGATAACATTTTTCCTGCTACTGGAGAACCTGTCCTGTGGTAGTTGGTGACCTAATTGATAAACCAGCCCTCAGCCTTGAATCATGGAGACAGAAAACGTTTCTTTACAGTTTAACTCTGGTGACTTTTAGAGATGGATTGTTCCTGGAGAATTTTTTGGGGGGAGGTTGACAGCTGGGGTGGAGTTTGTTTTATTTTGTTCTTCAGGGGGTTAATGATGCCGGCATTGGAATAATTTTCCGTTATTTGTCAGGAGATTGCAATTCCATGCAATTCAATTCTGGCATGATGCATCTTACTTAGCTTCAGCTATTGCACTGGACATCTTGTTGTTTTTCTAGATTCCCCTATGCCTATAATACTCCCCAGGAGTATTATGTACCTAAGGCTAGATGGCCAAATGGGATATTTTGTATTTCTCTAAAGCACATTGAGGGATCTTGGCTGATTAGCTAGAGTAGCTGACTGGATTTTAGATGGTTTTCTGCAGGTAAACGACAACCTACCTTAAAACTGGAAGTCCAAATTTGGTGATTTTATTGTCCTAGAAAGGGCTGGCTGTATAGCCAGAGAAGAACAAGAGATTTTTTGGATTTGTAAAGTAGTATTTGTTTCTTAGAGTTACAGCTATGCAATGTAAAGAGGTATGATTAATGCATGAGCTGGAATGTGTAATATCACTTCCATAAATGTTAAAGTGTAAAAATTTTAAGTATATGACCTCTCACTTCAACTGGGATTAAAAAAAAAAAAAAGATTTTAAGGGAGTTAGACATGCTAGACATTCGTCTCTCTGTCTCATCCATTGTGAAGCAGATGTTTACATTTCTAAAGTTCCTCCAAACTGCCAAGCCTTAAAATTAAATTCTTTTTTAATTAACACAGTTTTTAATAGATATTTTCATACATGAAACAGTTCTCCCTTTGCTGCCTGTGTCTCAGAGTGTTGTTACAGCTCAGCACAAGCATCATACCTTCATAATTCATAAAAGGACTAATGCTTTTAGAGCAGAAAGAAAAGTATTCAACTCTGAGCTCTGTGTCTGTATATGATCATCAAGTACTTATATTTGTTCTTTTGTAATAATTAACTTGCTGTAACACGGCATCCAATTCATTGTATTGCAGCAAGAACAGTATGAAGGTAATTGGTCAAATCATTATCCAGTTAAAGTTCTTTAATGATTACCATAAATGCAGAATTTCTCAGCAGCTAAGATGTGGCCATAGCTTCTATTTTAAAATCTGTGTATTGCCTCGTCCAGGATGTGTGGAATGCTTTTTTGTTTTGAAAAAGCAGAGACAAAAACTATAACCGGTTCTTACAGTGATCCAGTTAGGTTCTTATCACCATCAAAAAGAAGGAGCTATAATTATTTCCAGGGCAAAAGTCTGACATTTTTAATGGCAGAGAACTGCTGAAAAGGCAGTTTATAGCAGGCATTTTGACTGCCAATGTCATAAAAAATGGAAATGTTGATTCTGGTAGCAGCTGTGTTTGGGAGGAGACAGATGTCTTACGTAAGTAAAAGCATAAGGTCAGTTTTCCTGGATATCTCTATTTGAGATATTAGACATAGAAAACAGATGTGTTCTGCAGTTGTAAAGGTTTATTCAGGTTGATAAGTACTGGGCTCTGTAAGTGTCATAAATGATTATATATGAGTATATATATATCAGGTAGGTTTGCTGCACAAAAGAGAGATGCTAGCTTAAAACTTGTGAGAAGAAAAGAAACAGCAGAATTATAGCTGCTTCTGAAATATGATGTGTTGCATTTGAGAGATACACATAAAAATGCTAAAATACACCTCCTTTTTTTGTTGTTTTCAGTGTTTTCAGTGTTTGTTTTTCTAATGTGACATATACTAAATGTGGAGATGAACTTTTATTCTAATTGTATATACTAAAGCTAGGATGCATGTGAACATATGTGTTTTAATCTTTTTTTTTTTTTTTTTTAAATAAAGGATTTAAAAACTAGAAGAATGTATGGTGTACACTGACATACATGCTGAACGGAAGATGGTTCTATATTTTCCATCTCTTCTCTAAAACACAAAAGACATCCATGGTGTACAAGCCCATTTATTTCACAAGTCCCTTGGGAGTAACAGGTGTCTGTGTAATTTCTGTTGCAAACAGCAGTGACTTAAATTTTGGAGAAAGCTTTTTCCTCTTTTCCAAGCTCAAATATTCCAAACATACAAGAAGTAGCAAATCTTTCTAATTACCTCCTACTGGTAAAACCGAAACAAAGATTAAAAGAGGATGTGGGGAATGGTGGGGAAACCCAAATATCTAAGATACCAGTCACTTGTGTAAGCACTTGCTGTGTGTCATTAAAACTTGGGCCCTCAGCTTCATTAATTGAGTGCTGCCTGTGTTACGGATACTGATCCGCTGGATGCTGCCGCGAAAGCTGGAGCTGCTGCGAAGCATAGTGGTGTGATGTGAAGTGATGCAGAAAACAGTAGAAGCTCTGTCGCTAGGTCAGCTGCAAGAAGAAGTGACGTGCGTGAATGTACAGTATGCGGGGTTTTCTGAATGATGCAGTCTCTCTTTCTCCCAAAGAACTTCAGCTAATGATACAAGGGGAATTCAGTTCCCTTTGGCAGGACTCCATGTTGGTCTGGATCCTTTTAATACTTCTGCTTCTACAGTTACTTGGCTCATGCTGCTAAAAATATACACGACAGACTTAATGAAAGTATCTTCTTTTAAAAACTACTTGTCAACAGTGATCATTTAATGTTCTTGTTTGCATGTGTGGTTCTCATTATTCTGACATAGCTATTAATACTGATGAAAATTAAAGAGAGAAAATCCAAATATTTTCATACTTGCGTTTTTTCAGTAGCATCTGAGAAACCCCACAGCTAATCAGCCATAAATTTTCTTGATTTTTTGTTTATTTTTTTCAATTCAAGTGTAATACAGCAGTATACAAAACTGCATTACAGCAGTAAGAGCTTCAGAATCCCAGTAGATGATGTAATTATGATTAAAAATTAGTATTATTGAATAATTCACTTTTTTAATATGCAAGAGCAATTTTTTCTCTCATTTTCAGTAACCATCAGTCTTAATATCTATCTAATGAAAAAAAATAAACAGTGTCATCTGTCAGGTTACTAACAGAGAATGCCACTTATTGGAGCCTCATTGTTTACTTTAGCAGGTAATTTGTGGACCGGAATCATTTAATTGTTCTGAGCACATAATTACATGCCAGCATTTTCCAATTTAATTAAAATGTACAAATCTGAAGATTAAGGGAATTTTTGAATTATTAATCATTTCTCCTCTAGGAAATCTTGTTGCTCTGCAGGAGATTTGTCCAGTGTACAACTATACGTATTTTTTTCCTTCTCTTTCACAGACAGACAATTTTCCCGCAGAGCCCAATTACATGGGCAGCAGGCAGCAGTTTGTTCAAAGGTAAGGCCTATTAAATAACTTTCTTGGCTTCCCCATTTGCATTCTTGTCAAAATTGCTTTGCCAGAGAGTACAATTCAACTTAGAACAAGTAAATACAACTCTCTCTCTCTCTCTCTTTCTCTTTTTTTTTCTTTCTTTTTTTTTTTTTTTTTTTTTAATATGTATTTCAGTAGCTCCACGTTCAAGGATCCAGAAAGAGCCAGCTTGAGGGACAGCGGGCATGGGGACAGTGATCAGGCTGACAGTGACCAAGACACTAACAAAGGCTCCTGCTGTGACATGTCTGTTAGGGAGGCACTCAAGATGAAAACTACTTCAACTAAAAGCCAGCCACTTGAACAAGGTGAGTGAAGCCTACAATGCCTACAAAAGCGTAAAGTTTAAACCATCATTATCAACCTATTAGTATTGCAGTCGTGGGTTATCAGGGAGGAATAGCCCACTCACAATATTATCAGAGAAAACAGTAAATCTTGTCACTAGCCCAGAGCAAAGAACACAGTATCTTTTAGAATGAACATGAAACCACAAGTGTCTAAAGCAGATTAAAAAAAAAAAAATTAGTACTTTTAAAAACTATTAGAATATACTCTATCTCCACTGGCATTGCCTGTGATATATTATATACAATCCTTCTGTCAAAGCATGATTTGGAAATTCAAACTAGACTTGACTGCAACAGATAAAAGATTGCCAGTCATTTACATTCCTCATGCGGTTTGGAGAAGAGGAAAAAAAAATGCTTCGCATAAAAGACAAGAGTAAAAATGAATCAGAAGACGTTTTCATTTTATGGATGCATTTTCCTGTTTGTAATGTTGATTTTGCAATTAAGAGTAGTGTGAGAAGTGTCACATACTAATACAATCCGATTTTCAGTATCCTTTCATTCACATCCCATGAAGGTAGCAAAGATTAAGAGTGTCTGTGAAATAGCTAAAATGACTTAAATCAGGACAATGGCAATGTTCTCTGCCAACTTTCATTCTGACAAACAAGCATATTTATTTCCTCAAACTGTGTCCAATTCATTTTTTTCCAGGTATGTTTTATCTAATTAGGTCTTTTATTTCAAAAGGTACACTTCTATTTTTTTTTTAAAGCATCAGACAGACAAAGCACTCCAGCATTCTCTGCCTTTATGTTTTGCTTCTACGCTGTAAGCAATAAAGAAGTGTACCACTGAATTATTTTTAAATGTTTTGTATGTTTCCCATTATTTTACTTTGTTGTGGGGAGAGTGATTAGGTGTTACAGATAGTTAAGAAATTATTAAATCAGTCAGCCTTAATAAGAAGTTATATATTTAATTAAGCAGAAATATATGATAAGATTTTTATTAGTTGTTGATTAATTGGACCTGGGTTTTTTTGCCTCTTGTCTGATCTGTAGTACAGTCATCAGGAAATACATGTTCAACTTCATTTTTCTGATTATGTCGAGATTGCAGAATAATTTTTGCAGCGCAGAATATTTAGAATGCTGCAGTATAATTTATTCTGTATACATTTGGAGGTTGACCTCATATGTGACCTTATTTTCCAAGTAATAAATGCCGGAAAGATTATTTTTTCTTGACCTTTTGCCACAGCAACTCTCTGCTTATAATTGGACATTGATCTGTATAAAGATGCAGTGCAAGATTTTTTTTTAAAGAAGCTATTTGAGCGTGTGTCTTATTTTCTCAGTTTTGTGTGACGCAAAGACAAAAATACTGGATTTCCATCTATCAAGTATAGCCATGAAAGAGCTTTAAAACTTTTAAAGTTTCACTATGATACTGTCTAGTACCCAGATTAAAAATGTGTGGTTTTTTAGAAAAAGACTGTATGGCCAGTGTTCGTGATACTGCAGTTTGTCCAGCAGCATCAAACCCAATTCTCGGCAAAATATACTCAGTCTAGTAAGCACATTAAGCCAACGATTCCCATGGCTTATTTTCATTACAATGCAAAGAGTTATATGCAGGTTTATGTTTGTCATTATATCTAGATGAGGTGCCCTATACATCAAGAAAATTTATTCAAATCGCTCACATGAATTCCTCGTGTTCTTATTAAACACATATTGAATTGTGGATGTTAAGTATTGTCAGCCACTGAACTACAGCAGTGGGTGTTTATGAGAATTTCTTTACCGAGGAAAAAAATATAATGGGGATAAAGAGATAAACTGTTTTTTCCTTTTTTTTTTTTTAATATATTTTTGTTCCCCACAAATATAATTACAAATAGTAATGATATAAATTTATTTGCTTGAATGAACTCTTCCGTCTCGAGTGTTCTGTAATAAAATCATTGTCATATTATGAAAACTGAACCTGCATCAAGCACCTTATAGGATTTCAGGTCATTGCAGTAACAAATGTGGTGCTATGTGGTGTTCCCAATGAAATCAATGATTACTTGTCATTGAGCTTAGTATGATTAGAGTTCTTAGCCCAACGTAATATTTCTCTTTTGAAAGAAGATAAATAAAATTGCTTTCTCTAGTCATAAGCCAAGTTGAAGGAGGGTAAGAAATATGATATATGTGATTAGGATAGAAAAAGAATTGAATTTTTCTTTAGAGAAAAATTGTTTTCTGGGAAAAGGAGAAGGAAAGCTTGCTAGAAACAATTGTGTCCAGCAATGCCTGAAGCAATATCAGAAGTTGTGGTACTGTCATCATTCTGGGTTGTATGAAGGGATGGGAATTCACTATTTTGTAGCCAAGTTCTAGGCTTGATTATTGTTGTTTAAAGATATTTAAAATACTTTATCTTCTGCTATGAAAACAACAATAATTATTAAAACTTACGACAGTATTGAAGAATTATCTGGATTAACCGTGAAGTCAGGATCTTGACGTGAGAATCCTACTTTAAAAATGTGTTAAGTTTGATATATTCTTCACGTAATTCCAAACACTATTGTCACATGTCCAATTCTGCCCATGACAGAAATAAGAATGCTGGTTGTACCAGTATTTTGACTACAGTTTTGAGCAATGCTAAACTAGAGAGTTGAAAATTAAAAGGCCATACTGAGATAAAAAGTGTGTTGGTGGCACTACAGCAATTGTGCTTCTCTCAGTAACAGAGAAGTAGGAAATTTTACAAGAAAGGTTTTTTTAGACAAGACATCTTCTGATTTCAGCATGGGATGAGAAGCAACCAAGCTTACTTTATGCTTTTCATTAAATTAATGAAAACAGTGAATTATAGAGTCTGTCAGTTTACTATTGAAATAATTGATTTCAAGGAAAATATATCCACATAGAAAGTTTTGTCCGGCAGTGATTTTCAACATTTTCACAAATCAGAAAGACAATCAAAACTAGATATAATAAATTCCATAATTAATGAAATTTTTATGGAATGCTTTATTGGAAGGAAAGCAGAAAAAACCCCAAACTATAAAAGTTATCATGAGAGCAAGTCTTCTTTTAAAATAAGCACATCCCACTTTAGTTATCTCATCCTTCTATTCTCTTGCTGTGATACCCAAACCACATTCTGCATAAGAATATCTAGCTGTCTCTTAAGCTTACTTATGCTATCTTAATCAGTTGTCTTACTAAACAGTTTGTTCCACATGCCTGCTACTCTTTTAATAGAATGGTGTTGGATAAATTTGTTTTGTTTACCTGTCTTTTTTTTCTACTTCTGTTGCTGATACTTTAAACCCTATCACTAGTTTGGACAGTTTGAGATCACCCTACTTAGCAGTTTTACAAGAATTAATAGTTTTGAACACTGTCTGAATCTGTCAAATTGCCTGTTTATTTCACTTGAAGTAGTAGCATGTAATATTCACTTTTTGAATTTAAATAACAGAATTTTTGTTTTGTTTGGTATGGCTTAAGAATGACAGCAACAACCTGTGTTTCTTTAAAAGGTATCCAAAGCTGAAAATTATATCATAACCCATAAACCATAAACAATATATCTAGAAGGGAGCAGTCAAACAGCAGGATGTTGATTTTATACTTTTCTTAGTGAATCCTGCATATGCTTACTTTATAATCAGTGAAAAATACAGAGTTATGGACTTTTCTGTAGTTAGTCATAAATTATTGTCTTTGTTAGATTTTCCCAGGAATTTTTAGTTTCTTTTTCTTTTGTTTCGGTTTTTTTTTTTTTTCTGTCTGTGCTTTCTTGTTTTAGTGTAAATCTACACTTTCATGTCTTTGTCAAAAAAACTTCAAGGGATTAAATACCTCCAAATTCAGTATCTTTGTTGAGTTTTTGCTTTATCACCGTGCATTGCGTCTTTCTTTCGATACAGTTTCTTGCCATTCACACCTGCATTCCATAGAGGAGCGGTTTCTGCATATGCTGTTGCCTCATTAACAATAGCTGGATCCTGAGAATAAAGAAAAAAACAGAGGCAACTGCTTGGATGAAGGGTAAAAGGAAATTCTTCAGCATAGTTGTCAGAGTCTCCTCTAGGGCCAAGACTGCCTATCAGGCTTCTCTGTCAGCACCATTTTAGTCTAGGATATTGTTACTAGTATAAAAGGAATTTAATGTATCTGCATGAAAAAAGTGATACTAAGTGTAACTTGAAAATATGATAGCTCTTTCTTCATCACAACAAAATTACATTTGCATCACAACTGATGCAGTTCTGCATGTAAGTATTAGGAATAAAAAATATATCAGTGCCAGAGAATCTCTATGAACACTTTGTTACCCCTTGTGTTTGACCACTGAACATGTTCGCGCGACAAGTCTGTAATAACTTGTTCATTTGTAGTCTCCATTTCTAAACAAGACTGATCCTAGAAATCAAGTATCCTGCATTATCCATCTGCAGCAGAGCAGAAATTACAAAATTTTTTTACCAAGATTTTTCTGGACTATTCATTAATTTTCTTGGCATAATCTTGCTTGAGCCTGTTGGATAATTAAAATCCATTCCGTATAACTGAGTTAGAATCAGTCTAGACTGATAAGTGCAGAAAGTTCATCAAGCACATTTCTGCTGTCTGACATCATCACCAATGCTTTCCATGCCATTGGGGATGATGAGTTCTTTTATGAATACACCAGCTTAATGAGATAATAGAAAAAAAAGGTTGTGGAGAAATATTTCTTTTCAAAGTTTGCAAAATGTGTGATGGCCTCTTCTGAGAAACTGATGGAGGCTGGGAGTCTCCAAGAACTGACACAACCTGTGAAATCTTTTGTGCAACAGTACTTCCTCCCATAGTTTTTTTTCCCCTGGACAGAACATCTATCGCATTCTCTCTGAGCTCAGAATAGCTGTCAGACTGCCCTTCTTTCTCTGACACCACCTAAGAGTCTTTAAGTCCAGCACTATCATCCCTTCTAACTCGCTTACCTCTAACAAGGTCAGGTAAGATGCTAACTTGCTGTTTACTTGCACGCAGAATCCATTTCTCAATTTCATCTGATGAATTGTTTTCCAGGAAAGCTATAAGAGCAACTTAATTGTATTGAGGGTCACTTTCCTTTACTTAGTATGTCTCAGTAGTAGAATCTGTTTCTAGGACTGTAAATTCTGGAAACGATTAGGTGAAGCCCACACAAAATGAGGTTTTGAGTCTCAGGTTTTCTGCTTCTGTTTGTTCCTTTCTATATATTTCTCTCTTCTTTTCTTTTGGTTCTGTGCTTTATGCAAGCACATGTGTGATTCTAGATGAGGACTAGCATAAGTCAAAGACAAATTGTCTATTCTGTGACTGTTTCCAATTGACCAAATTTGTTATCAACAAGCTGGAGCTATTTGATTTTGGCCTTATTCTAATAATGACACTTTAAGATTTAAAATGTAGGTAGAAGTGCAGAGTTTTTTGAAGAACAAGACCATTCTTTGATATCTAGGCTGGTGTGTATATCAAGTTCAATATGACATTGAAGCCACTGACATTACTTCTTTCCTTTTTTTCTCCTGTGAGTACTTTGTTCAGTGAAACAGTACTTCTAAATGTAAGATAATTATTATTGGTCTCAAACTTCTTATAAGTCTCTGTGAATAGTGATATTGAAACTTTGATTGGGATTAAACTTTTAAATTTATATATTTCACTTTTAGTCAGAGGAAACCAATAAAAATTTCAAATGTTCTAAGTGTCTTGATCGCAAGAATTTGAAGATGATCTAGGTAACACTTTCACAAGATTTTGTTACCTGGGCTGAGCTAGACTGTGCAAATGTTCTATAGTTCCCTTTTTTGAGAGATCAGAATTATATTCTGCCTTCTAACCTAAGTTAATGAACTATAGAAAAAAATACAGGTCAGTTGCCTTTGCTGTACAGATGATTGTCAGCTTTTCTTGTGTTAATACCTAGTAATCTATGACATATCTTTTGCTGTATAATGTCTAAAGCAAATTATATGATGGATTTAGACAAAATAAAGAGAAAACCCTCATATTTGCCGACTTTTGTTCACTCAGAGTATTATGTTGAATATCTCTCATGGTTTAGGTTCTATTTTTAGACAATCTCCTAGTCTACCAGTCAATTTAAGTTCATCTTTTAGATTTCAGCTATTTTTATACCGAGTCCAGATTTCTGATTGAAACTGTGTGACTGCTTCAAAGCGGAGTCCAGTTTGTTTGGTGCTTCCTTGTTAGAGACGGGAGGGCTCCCAGGCACGGCTTCCCCATAGTGTGCTCTTCTCTCAAGTATACAAGCAGCTTTGGTTTTCAAGCAATGCTATCCAGGTAAGGAAAGAGAAGATTGAGGAACAGATGTTTTTCCTAAAAGAGCAGAAAAGTCAGAAAAGGAAGTGAAGTGGCATCCTAATGGAGAGGGGATAGATTCACTTAATGCCTCAAGAGTTCTCTGCCTCTGTTGATACAAAATAGAAAAGTGGTGCAAACATTCTGGCAGCTGAAGTGACAGTGAATACAGTTTGCATCAGATTGCCTTAGCCTATTATTGCTGCCTTTTATTTCCCATTATCCTGCATTTCAACCGGCGTTGTGTTCTGCCACACCAGGTTTTTAATCAGGTGCACGCTTCAGCACCCGGCAGATTATTGCCATCATATATCTGGTAGCTGTGAAGTTTTGTGAACAGCATATCCCACATTTAATTAATGCATTTAGCCAAAGATTGGGGGGTAAATTTCTATAACTGACTTTCAAAACGTACAGAAAAAGCTTTCTCCATAGGTACATACAAACATGTCACTGTGACTCAAAGGGATTATAGCCATTCAGCACACCCTCATCTGTGCACCTTTTGGTATGTTATGCCACATTTTTCAGGTAATTTCATTTCTTCTCCACATTATTTCTACTTATTTTATAATTAAAAATTAATTAAGTAGTTGAAAATTATATGTATTTTTGACCTGTTTTGTTTTCATTGAACGCTTCACTATTAAATCAACTTAGATACATCCTTACTAACATCCGAAAAGTTCATGACTGCACCAATAAAAGTATTCACAAATTTCAGAAGAGTTTTCTTTGATGAGCTTATTTGCAAATTAATTCATAACATGCACTTCAAGATCACAAGTCTATTACCACAAGTCTCATATCTGAGATTCTAATGTTTGGGTGCTGTAGCTGTTGGTGCTCATCTCTTTCTGCTTTACTTCAGAGGCAACAAAGCAGAATATACCTCCCCTGTCACTAGTGGAAATCTCATTACATCCTTTCTGTGCTTTCTGTTTTGACACTGCCTTTCCTGGGGCTGAGCATAGTTATTGTACTGCAGTTTGTTCTTGGAAGGCTTAGAATCCATAAGTTATCTTTTCACTTTATTCCCACCAGAAGAGCAAGAGAAGGATTTGCAGTTCTCAGTAAGATGAGGTCCTTCTATGTCAAAATCATTATCTTCAGCTAACATTTCTTCTTTTCAGATTCTTTTTGTAAATTGAAAGAAAAGTGGGGGCATAGAAAGATCAACAACTTTTGAAACAAGGAAATCAGAAAATAGAGAGTTTTCATAGTTTCAGGCTTTGTGCATTTCCCTGGGTGATAAATGGATGTTCTCTACTTGTGCTTACTTTTGTTAATGAATATTTTAGGGGCATATATTCATATATCAGAATTATCAAGGAAACTACTGTAACAGGACTAGACAGTCTATTCCCGACTCTTACTCTGTATCTGAAAACGTCCTTGAATGGTGTACTTACAGGTTTCTTTTAATTAAGCTTACACAGAATTAGAGTTTAAAAAAAACATATATATGAGGGTATGTGTGTTTATTCAGTTAGATAGAGAAGACAATTAAAATAAATACATCTTCTCTTCTTCATTTTAAATCATCATTTTATGATTTATGTATCTCCTCTTATTGAGTCAGCAGAAAATACAGATATGATAAACAGTAATGGCGGACAAGATTTAACAAAATCCCATTGCATATTGCAGCCACATTCTTTTTACCAAAAAGAAGCAATGTTCTGCAGATGGAGTTACCATGAAGCTGATACATATTAGTTGGAAATCTGAATGATTGTATTTATCAATAGTTCTATGTCCAGCTGGGGAAGACAAAAGAGAAGCGTCTTAAATAAGAGACAGGAGTTAATTATTCCGTTCAGCTATGCTTTAGCTGGAATACTACTAATTGTATTTTGTTCCTCTGGAACAAAGAGTATCTCTTAATGTCTGTGCACACTAATAGAGACTGTCCTTTTCATGGCCCTTTTTCTGTTTACATACTACTTTTCTCCTGGTTTCTAGAGGGAGAAACGTGGTTTAATTTAATTTGGGCAAGAGTTGCAGCGTGCTCTAATTAGTGATACATCCACAGTGTGCAGTTTGTGGGCATATTTTACAGAAAGATCTGGAAGAATTCAAAATCAAAAAAAGATGTATAATAACAGCAGAAAACAGAGGTTTGTGAAACGTCGCCTGTAGGTGAAGTTTGAAAGAAGTGTTTGTTTAGAATCTGTGTGTGTTTAAACGAACAAGGACTGGGGTGAAGCATAATAAAGGTCTTTGTGTATATAAAGTTGTTATAAATAGGATAGTGATTACTTTTTCTTTTCTTTTTGTTTAATTTTCTGGGAGAAGTATTTAAGTTATATTTGAGGGAGAACTTTACTATAAAGACATGTAGGCACTGAAGCAGGCTACCTCTGTAAATTAAAGAATACCCTTTCCTGGAGAGTTTTAAAACAGGTTAAATACACATTTGCCAGTGATAATCTAAATTTATTTTAAACTGTCCGGGGCCAGACGATCTACTCTAGTCCTGCTTTTTATGGTGCCAAAATTAAATATGGGGCTGTATTGTACTGTCTAATCCTGAGTAAAACATACTGAAAGAGAATATTTGCTCTGATCCATTGTGCAGCCTCTTCTCTGTGAACATCATCTTCATCTTGAATAACTCACCATGTTAGAGAATTGCAGGGAATTTGGATTCTGTAGTGCTTCCCGACAATACGTAGCATTTAACAGGGTCTTGGCTCAGAGACAGAGCTGCAGAGCGATTAGCTAACAAAACTTAGCGAAACTTTGTTTAGTCTCTGTTCTTCAGTGATACACGATGCCATGTATCAGCCTCTGTGTACCTACTGCCCAGTCTGATCTCCAGAATGGCAGAACAGCTGGTTTCCATTCCCTGCTGCTGCTTTCTCCTATTCCAGCTGCTGCACTCAAATAACCTCCCTTCCCCAAGTGGGCTTCATATGGTTTGAAAGGGACTTAATGTACCTCAGTGCATAGGGAACTTTTGATGCATATTTCATCATGTTTCAGTTCTTTCTACAGGGAACACTGCATGTATAACAGATGTTCCCTGACTACTACCCTTTCCTGAAGGTGACATGCCCTTTTTTGTGTTTCATCTCTAATGTATATAGAGCTGGTACTGCCTGTGTGGTACTAAAAAATCGTGCTCCGTGGCTGCCCCTGTGCTGCATGCCAAGCTATATTTTAATTCCATCTGCTCCCCTCTGCAGCGTGAAATGGAGAGAGCATATGCCCAGTCACACTGTGGCACAGATAATATCCCTTTATTTAAGACAAGTATAGGTATTTTTTAAATTCGGGGCCCTATTCTTACAGATTTTTAAAAAATAAATTGTTTCATATAAATTACCAGTGATGTTCATGTAATTACATAGAAAAAAATGCATAGTCTTTTATTATATCCTTTACTATTATTAATGCAATATCATTAATATTGCATATGTATATGTAGTGTGCGTGTCTATATATGTCCACATACATACTCATAAATACAAAAATAAGACATCATTAACTGATATCCCTGAACACTTAATTTTGTAATCTATATAAATCTATATCTTAATATTATAGAAAATTTAATGCTTTAAAACATTTTATGCTTGCTTGTTTTAAAACTGCAACTATGAGAACAATTCATAAATCTATTTACACAAAACACTCAATTTTCACCAAAGAAGTTGTTCTGGAAAGAATAATAATTCTGAGGCAAAAGCTATCAGATTAAAATAGAGTATATAATTGAAAAGCGGTAGTTTACAAATAAAGTTTTTTAATGTCTATTTAATAATGTATAGCACTATCTGACCCAATTTTTATTTGAACAAATGAATTCAGTTCTTACATAAAAAGTGCAGTTTAGGTTTCGCATTGACAAGACCTCCAAGCAGCTACAGAGCCCAAACAACTTTTCAAGGTCCAAATCAAACATAAAAAGAAAACAAAAACACAGAAATGGAACTGCGTCTGCTCTGACTTTTTGGAATATTCCTGCATTTCATGTCTGTGATTAGTTTTAACAAGTAATATTTCTTTTCAACATTGCTAATTTGACTTGAAGCAAAGACTCTGTCCCTTATCCTTATGGTGTTTTGTTGTTATAAGAAAAGTTCACATAAATTACTTCTTTTTGAGGGAATGTACACAGAGTAGAGCAGGGTAGAGAAGAAAAAGGCTACACTGACCACTGAAGCTACTGCTGTGAGGAAAGCCTTAAACTCAGCTTAACTTGCCAGTGTTCTGTGGCTGCTTTTTTGCTTCTCAAGAGTACCAGACTACATGAATAACCGGGGCACATTGCTCAACTGGACCATTGGAAAAAAAAAGTATTTTTTATTTGGCATTCGCATTTGCAATAAACAAATAAGTCAAGTAGTTTAGACTTCCAAAATAAAACTTCTCTCAAAATTTTCTTTCTTCATTATATTGATTGTGAAAATAAAATCCCACAAAGTGTTTAAGCCTATGACATATAAAATTGTGATTTTTTGTTATGGATACCTTTTGTTTATACAAAAGCATTGATAATATCCAAATTTTTGTTACATTTAGAATATGTTTATTCATTCTGTATTATTAATTCATGTTTTCATTCCTTTATTTTTAATTTTATATGTTTTATTTTCTGTGCATTCACATTTTTTTCTTAGTATATGGAGAAGAGCAGAAATATGTTGCTAAAATTTTAGTGCAAAAAAAGAGCCTCTCAAACACAGGCTAGACAGTTACTGATTAGTGTGAACTCACCTTCTTTTTGGTATTGAGAAATCTTAGCCCAATCACTAATTCACCATTATTTTATAGTGATTTCAGGAGATGTGTAACCTTCATAAGTATGGCAAAATAAGCCGGTATTTAAAGCCTCAAAATAAGCCAGTATTTAAAGCCTGAGAACTTCACTGCTACTTAGAACCTACAGATTACTTTAAATTCTTTAAAGACATAGATTCAGATGTCAGTAGAAGCTCAGATTTATTGTAAACTTATTAAACTTCTTTTTCTGATATGCAGAAGTATGGAAAGACAGAGAGAGAGTTAGAGGAAGATAAAGGAAAAAATATTAACTTAGAAGTTGAGGGTTTGGGAACATAACGTGTAACAGGGAGGAGAAAAGAAAACCAAACAAGCAATCAAAACACATTCAGATTTCCTAAGAAATAAGAAACCGTTAGAGGTAGTGTTCTTTTGTTAAATTTAATTCTCTGCCAAAAGTGATAAAAATTTGTAATTTTCCTAGAGACAAGCTACATTTAAATATTTCTAAACTGGAATATATATCATATCAGACAGGTGCTTCCTTTTTTGCAGGAGTTCATCAGGTTCAGCAGAGCTGTACCACCTTGCCCATTTTGAATCAACATAGTATGATATTTTTTTGTTTTGTTTTGTTATAAATCTACAAAATATAACTTTGTATTTTTAATCCAATGTCAGGTAATATAATTCTTTGGAATAAGCCATTGCATTAAAAAGGAAAAGTTTTCACAAAACTTAGATGATATTTTTACTTTAGATGTGTGAGCATAATACTCTGAAAAATAGAAAAAAATAAGAAAATGGTAAGTTTAAGACAGCTAAAAGTACTCTTCAAAATCTTAATGAAATCCAGGATATTCTAGTTAATGGCATCTTCGTTTAGACTGAATTTTACATTTCCAAAATAGATTCGAAATTAAGGCTTTGATTTTCTTCTAGATATTTAGTCCTCTATAAGTACAAAAAGCTGGAAAGACCTGAAGGTTTTGTGAGTTTAAAAAAAAAAAAAAAAGGAAAATAAATCTTCCCAAACCTCTATATTTTCAACCCTTTTGAAGGAAAGAACAGCCACAAGTTCTCAGGAACATTGCCCCTATCATTTCACCTACTATCTCACCTACATCTGAGCTAGTTGCCCTAATTCTTTATAGTTAATTAGTTAATGAGCTCTCTAGAATTACTGAGGAGAGTGAGGTACTTCTAGACTATGATTCTTTTGATCTGTTTAAGATGAATCACATCCTCTTTACTGTAAGTAAAAGCTGACTAACTGATATAAATAACTGTATATACCTAAACCTATGAAAGAAGAATTTCTTCTCAGATTTTGAGGGAATGAGCTTTTTGCAAACTGACTATTCTTTATTAACAGTTTTAGGCTTCTGTGTTTCTTATTTGGGCTATATTTGTTAATTGTTCCAGCTCAAGTTTATTCTGGAGACATCATCATGAATTTATTTAGCAAATCATTTCATCAGTCATGCTGTAGAGGTGGTGATATAAGATTTATGTTTACATGGCTGTTGTTCCCTCTTCCATGTATTTGCAGATGGGAACTGTTTTCTCCCTCTCAAAATTGGGCATCTGTGTAAGGTGCATAATTTTTTACGCTTTGCTGAAATATTTATCTACTTGGCTTTTAGTTTGGATTCTTCAATGGTCAGATTGGTAGGGCCAGAAGCAATGGAGTATAGCGTGTTGGAGGTTTAAAATTAGAATCTGAAGTCAAGCTTCCAAAAAATCCTATGTGCTGAAATGCTTTACTGAAATGACTCACAAGAAAAGAAAGGCATGGTCTTGGAACTTGGATTATATGGACTTCTTAAAATCAAAATAAATTACCCTATTTATCTGACTGCTGGAACTATTTTCATTTAAGTTAATTAAATATCAAGGGATGAATAAAAATATTAATTTAAGGATTAATCTCTGTGTAAAATATCTGTACCTTACATAATGCTAATCTTCAGTAAATTTTTATCATTTGGTGAATGGAAGTAATTCATGAACTTGTTAAACCTAGCTCCTTATAACATCTAAGACAGTTCTTGTATGTTCATTAAATAGCAATGGATTCTGGAATAGCTGTTAATCCCCAGCAAATACATTTAAGAATCAACTGGCATTTCATAAACATACAGTAGCAATCCTATTAAATCTAAGTAAATATTTGTTTAAGATACTCATAATATCCCATTTTATCACACCCACAGTAGAGTGTGCCATTATGATGGCAAGGTGAGGTTTATCTTCATGAGTACACCCTCCTCCCAACGCCATCACCAGAGCCAGCTGCTGGAGGTGTCGCACATGCTGGCACAAAGAGGTCTCCTTCTAACCTTTCTGCACCGTGTCCCTCAAAGAGATAAACCAAACTGAATATATATTCATATAACTACGTGAATGTCAGAGTTTTCTGCCAAGTAGCTGTGAGAAACGGGCTTGTCGTATTTTTTCACACTTCTAGATGACATATCTTTGCCAGCAATGCTTCACAATATAGATCTGGTCTCACAAGTTGCTATTCAGCATCAGTGTTATTGATAGAGAACATAGTCTGCCTTCTTGCAAGGCTCACACAGAGAAAGATTGAACTGGGTTTTTGGCAAATTGAACACGGCTGTCAAGAATATGTTACACACCTTCTCATGTACAGATTAACCCTAATAACGACTATTTAACTCTGTAAGTGCCTCTCAGAACTATCTCAGAAAGTAAATCTTCCATATTGTACATCACTCAGATACTTATGACTGTCTTCTGTTTTTATGTTTGCTCTTTCGGCTTTGTTAATGTAAGATCAAGTAGTGGTGTAACCATCCTATTTGGATTATTTTTTCTCTCTCTCAAGGTAGTCCCTTTACTTTAGGAAATTTGAGTACTTTTTTCTGATGGTTTAGCTTACTTTTTTCTTACCCATGACAGAATATTTGGTTGTTTTATTCAATATTTAACTACTTTTACAAAGGAAGAGAAAATAGAGAAGTACCTTATAAAACAAACAAACCTCACCCATTTTAAAATAAAATAAATAATGATTTTTTGTCAAAATATTAATTAGACAGTTTAAAATGACTACAGATTGCTATTTCAGAAATTATGGGAAATGTAATTTAGATTAAGGTCCTATTATAATAATTTATGCTTCGCTATTTGCAGCTAAATTTGTAGTTCGCACAATATTCTAAGATTATCTAGTTTGCAGAACAGGAAAGCAAAAGTTTTTATTACTGAAAATAGTGTTAAAATGTCTTCAATTTATATCCTTATACAACTTTTAATATCTTTATACCTTGCCTTGTATCAGTAGAGCTAATATGGGCCAATTTAATCCCTTAATATTCTTTCTGATTTGAGCTTTAGATACCTCAGCTTTTTGAAAGTTAACTAACTTTTTTATTTACTACCATCAAAAATTTTCACTCTGAGAAATATAAGAATTCAATATTGTGATTATTCTATTGATGGAAAAAATAGAACAGATTTTGAAAAGGAAGGACTCTGAGCTTAAAGCAGTAACTTAGTAATAATAGTGGACATATAAAAAAAATATTGAAAAGGTAGGTAAATTTTCTATTGGACATATGAAGTTTTAAACTGTATACTTTCTGTGACTTCTCATAATTCTGGTCTCATCTTTATTTTTCTGTCTCACCATTCCAGTGTAGATTGTAAAATGTATCTTGTCTGGAGCAGTCATGCTGGTAGCTACATATGCACTTGATTTTATGAAACTAAATTCTTAATAGGGAATTATTTTAAATTTTTGGTACAGATAATTTAATATCTTTTATTAAACTGAACTAAGCTAGTACTTAAAAATAGCTCCCTGACATTCAGAATAATGGATATGAAAGCAAGAGTAATAAAAATTGCTGGGAAGGTGCAGTGCAAGCACTGATTCAGCAACTACCACACTGATTTAAACATTTTCTTTGGTACATAAGATATTAATCTGTAGGGGTTTAAAAGCGTATGAAAACAACCCTGTCTCGAAAGGGTTGAGACGTGGAAGTTACACGTGAAGTAACAAACTCCGACTCATCGTGCAGTCTAGGGCAACTGCACCGTATGTATGCCCTTCACCTACAGCAGCTGAAGGTAATTCAATCATCCACCCAAATGCAACATCTGAGTCACCTTGTGGAATTTCCTGTTACTCCAGCATTTGCACAAAGACTTCAGGACAATTACAGCCCTATGCAATTAAGGGTCTAAAGAAAAGAATGCAAGAAAATTAAAAAAAGACATTTTTCATCAAACCTGTGATGATTTTTGTTCTGTGATTTTGTGTAACGGTGTTACAGACCCTTAGCTTCTGTAATGTCCTGCACAACAATCTCTACAGCTCTGGTGTGTGCACAAACACACCGCTTTTGATTGAAACTTGCCACCTGATAATTTCATTGGCAGTGCCTAGTTCTTGCTTTAGGAGAAACAGTAAATAATTGTTTCCTATTAGTCTTCTCAGTGACAATCACGATTCAAAAATCTTTTCATATTTTCCCTTTGTTGTGTTGTCTTCAAGCTGAAAAATCTTAGTCTATTTAATCTCTTCTCTTATGAAAGCCTTTTCATAACTTTGATCATCTTTGCTGCTCTTTTTTGTCTCTTTAGTTCTATTATATTCTTTTGAACATGGCATGAGCAGAACTGAATACAGAAGTCTAGACACAGCAGCTATGAATGAAAAGAATAATGTTTTGTGGTTTAGTCTCTATTCTTTTCCAAGATACCTTCTTGTATTCCTGCTTTCTTGATGAATTATGAGCTGACATCTTCATTTAACTGTCCAGACTAATGCAGAGATCAGTTTTACACTTGCTTGTGTATTGAGAGTTGTTCCTGTTTTCCATT
This sequence comes from Cnemophilus loriae, assembly GCA_013397755.1. NCBI lineage: Eukaryota > Metazoa > Chordata > Aves > Passeriformes > Corvidae > Cnemophilus > Cnemophilus loriae. Next base: position 1,019,847 of record VZTF01002804.1, on the reverse strand, counting down.
GTGTATGTTACCTGCATTTGTTGACACTGAATCTCATGTGCCATTTTTCTGTAGTCATTCAGTTGCATGACAACTCTCTGCAGCTCTTCACAGTCTCAGATTTTACTACTCACTTTTGTTTGATACAAAAGCTAATTTAAGCAATAGTGTTAACATGCTCCAATTTCATATTTGGATTCCATATGGTCTGCTGATTTGTTAGGAGTCATTTTACCCCATTAATCTTTTGGTTCCAGGAAGTTTTAATGACTCATTTCCATCCCCAAATTATCTGCATTGTAGGAATCTCCCTGGGCTCCTTCTTTCCAAACCTTTTTTTTTTTTTTGAGGAGTGGGTACTTGTGATCTTATCTTCTTTTAGCACTCTGTATATGCAGATTCTCTGTCAGCCTCACTGATCCACTAACTCACTGGCAGACTTTCATTTTTTTCTGATTTTTTGGTAAAAATCCTCATTAATTTCTTTGTCATGAACATGAACCTTTTTCATACTTCCCTACAATATTGTAACATTTTATTTGTTGGACTTCATGCATTTTTCTCATCCTAATTTGCTCACAATTTTGACATTTTTTTAAGAGTATCTTTTTACTCCTAATGGCCTCCTTTAGTCTGCTGTTTCACCATGCTGGCTATTTTTTTGTCCTTTAAAAGCGTTTTTGATAAGTGGTATACAGTTTCTCTGAACTCCTAATATAGTATCTTCAGGCAGTCTGTCATGCTATCTGCAAACATTTAGTCTTCTAGTTGTCCTCTTCAATTTCCTTTCAAAAAGCTTTGTCATGTTCAGATATTTCCCATTTTTTTTAGTTAAATGATACTGTAGTCCTTTTTTTTTTTTCCTTTCCCTTTTCTCTTTTCCATAGACATTAAATTTGCGAGCTTAGTGGCCAGCATTACAGTGTTACATTTTCCACCTGGCCTGTTGAATGCTAAAAGGTAAATCAAGTAAGCACTGTTTATCCTCTCTTGAACTCTTTGACTAGTTGTTGTAAGTGCAATGTACTTCATCATTCCTATATAATTTGTATCTTGGAATTATAATTACACTGAGTTACACTGGCTAATTTCTTTCTATTTCCTTTGCAAGGCATCTTTTACATCACATTCCTCTCTTACAACTAGCTGCTGGAATTCTTATCTTTTAGAGTTAAAAAAAGAGTGTAGAATCACTTAAATACTTGATTTTGGTCTGGCTATCAATTTTTATGTGCCCTGTTCAATTAGGATTTTATTTGCTGAAGTTTTTCTTTGCTATTCCCTCTCCGAATACCATCAACTTTTACTCTACCCTATTTCTTTCCCTTTTTCACTTTACAGTTTGTGACTTCACTCTAGTTGACAAGTTATCTGAGATTACATGCTTTTCTATACCCGTCACTTGTCTTCAATCTAAAAAACATTATCATAGACAATTCAAATGTCACCAGCCTTTTTCTTGTGCTGGTTTGCATAATGCCTAGTCTTCTTGGATGTGTTCCATTCATTGCAAACATTTCCTTGGTTTCTAATTAAAATATACCCCTTCACTTATCAATTTTCAACCCAAAAAAAGTATATGAGCTTTAGCATCTAAAATGCAGAAAGTAGAAACAGAATCTCTGCAGAAATGTGGAAGTGCTGCAGAAATGTGATGTCATTTTCAGTCCTTTCTTAGGCCATTACAGTAAGACAGAAAAGAAGACATATTTATTCCAAATCAATTACAGAGAGATCCTTAGCTGTCTCATTTTCATCTTGAATTTTTTCTTTTGCTTGTGATTCAATTGACTCAAGTCTGCCTCTTCATAATGAATTTTTATGAGAGGGAGACTTGATAGTTATACCTGTAACTAAAATTCAAGTGAAATTCAATGTTGCAGTTCCTTTTTCCTGGAAAAAACACCCACACTGTATATTGCTTGTCTCCAATGACTGTCACCAATTTCCTATTTTCAGCTGCTTGTGGTTTTTATTCTCACTCTTCCTGGGAGTTTTGGCAACTAAGAATAACCTTTTTAAGTACGTGTACAGACAATGTCCATTTTTCTTTGGTATACTAATGATAACACATATCAAAGGCAACAATGACATTTGTATTGTTCCTTTGTTACACAATTTTCCAAATGCCTATTTTAGGCTTGTTTCTTACTCTTTTGCCATTTTGACTTCCCTCACTCCTGGAAAAACACTTTTAGAGATCTTTCATACCCTATTGTTGCAGAATTCCACTTAAGAATGCAAACATCCATTATTATTACTATTTTCCCTTGATCTAGCACAAATGTTAATGTTTTTCTCTTTTTCTACACTGAGGCAGCTGTGCAAACTTGTCCAAATTAATATTCAGGTGGATTAGTCAAATCATTTTCGAGCTATTTATTTTTATCTTTATTTAGGCTCAAAGTACAGCCACTTTGCCTGAACTTAAATCCAAAGTGAATCCAAAGTGCCAAAGTGAGTAAGTGTAAAAAGAATCAGGGCATTTTAGATCTGAATAAGAACTAGAAAAAAGTAATGGAAAGAGTAAGAGTATAACAAGAAGAGTATAAGAATATCTACTTAGTGGTTTGATGCAATTGAGCAAATCTTCTTTGTCTGTTTAACTGATAAGGATTAATTTTTCACAGTGTTTCAGTGTAGCCTCAGACAGAAGTACGTGTGCTTTTACATCCTCTGGTGTTCACTGTGGAGGTCTTTCGTCAAAGCAATGCCTTAAGATTCTTTTCCACCCACCTGATGTCCAACACTCTTTTGTGGACTGCAGGGGAATCTGTTTGGGTTGTCTGTAGCTCCCAACTAGGCTGCCACAGTTTTGTGGGGATTACTGCAGGTTCTTGGTTGAATCTGGTAAACACTGGGTCATGTTGGTAATGCATCTTCATTCACCCATTGCTCAGATCCTATCAGGTAACACCCTCATACTCTTACTTTGTGCAAATAAACCATGGCACTCTGATGTCAGGGGTTCTCTGACCCTGAAACTGAGCTCAATAGCCCGGCCACAGGCACACTTGTAGTCCCTTTTACCCTGCAGCACAGAAAAGTCACCTTCTTCTGTAATAACCAAGGGTCCTTTTCACAGAATTTCTGCAAAGGTTCAAGGTAAAATCCAAGAAGAGTGTTATGCTAAGAAGAAGAAGCACATAGCCGTGAATCCTGGCTGTGCTGACTTCTGAATCATGTCTGCAACATGACAGTTGGATCAGGCTAAAGGTGTGCTCAGTACCATTCCAGCTGCATGGAAATTATAGGTAGGGCCATTACTCCAAATAGACAGTTTTCTGCTGTGGCAATTTACACTTATTAAACCAGATTCAGCCAAAGAATCCGTAGAAAAGGAATCAATGTTTTGAGCTCCACAAAGTGTCACTCATGGTCTCAGACAAGAATAGAGTTTCTCAGTTTATCTAAGGGGCTTAACATTTTTTTTCTCCAATTCTCATTCAATTGCAATATATATTTATTTAAAATTCCTTCATCTGGAACCTTCGGAAAAGATAACTTCTTTCCATTTCAGTTTTAAAAAAGAGGTTACAGTAACAGCTGAAACTTGTGGAATATTTGACCCAGACGTGTTCGGTTAATAGCTTGCTTGCTGATTCAAACGAGCGATGCCATCAATGCTGTATTCAGGATTTCCTTACTGAAAAGAAAAAAACAGGTCTGAATGTAAAGTTATAGTACACTGCTCTGTCAGGCTGAACAGCTCAAAGGTAGACAAGGATACTTGCAACTCTGTTCAGCTGAGCTTGAATTCCACCCTGATGCATGCTGAGAGTTAGCATTATATGCTTTACTCTCCGCAGTGACTGCCAGCCGTGTAACTCTTCAAGCACATCCTGCCATTTGTTCTATCCAGCAGAAATGGGCTTGATTCTGAAGGAGCTCTTCCAAATACTTTGTAGGAATAGTGCACAAGGAGGGTGAGTTTGGGCAAATATTAAAAAAAAAAAAATTACAGTAGTGTTATATGAAGGGAAAAAAATCCATCCTGTTTCCTTGTGAAAAGTGTTGGAATGTAAAAAAAAAATTTGAAGTCATATTTCTTGTGAAAAGACAAAGAAAGGTATAGGACATTAATTTTGTTAAGTACAGTATGCTGAAGTCCATAGGATTCAGATCCTACCTAACCCTTGATCACAACTCCAGCTGCCTTTTATTGTAGCTTGTGAGAGCCAACTACCTCAAAGATTTAGATATTGATGTCAGACTTGCTTGTGCTTAGCTGTTTACTGGGACAGTGTCCTGGATGGGACCCCACAACTCTGTTGGAATTATTTTTATCTCATTGCACCTTGATTTCCATTAGAAGAATGGGAATTAGGTATGTGGATGGGGAGCAGGAGGCATTGGGTATCCCAGAAGATCCACACCATGCAAGTTTGATGTAGTCATGGAGGTGTTAATGAGAGGCTTGACTTTCTAACCTGTAGATAACAGATGTGGCTGCTTTTATTTACTGCATTTAAAATTCTGGGTTTTTTTACTTTGATTGCTTCCTCAGTGTAGGAGAATCTGACTGGAGCCCCTGTTTATTTCTTGCGATGTGTCTTTTCCATCAAATGACAGCCATCAACTGAGAACATTTTATTGCTAGTCTTGAGAGCTTCACACTCATGAGAGTGGCCTAGAGGGACACAGCTGTCTCATTGTGCAGTGAACAGAGAATTATCCTCGGATGCATCCTGCTCAGCAAAGCCTTAAATATTATGGCCAGGTTCTTGAACTGGCACTGAAAATAAATTGAGAACCAATGGAAAATATGAGTCCTTGATATGACAGGTTGAGGTGGCTTGTCCTCTTAAACAATTATTTTATTTTGTTCTGTGCATATTATGCTTGTGTCCCTGACGGATTTCTGCATAATGCTAAGTACAACAGTATGAGCAAGACAAGATTATTACATTGATGATTGCTATCCAATCTGACATTAAAAAAGGACAATGCTTATTGAGGTAAAAACAAGGAATTTCAGTTCCTTTCTCTGCATGTCTGATGAGATTTTGAGACTTTGTACTACTTGAGTAAGCATAAGGTATGTAATTTAAGGAAACAGAAAATATTCCTAACATACAAATATTCAGAATGTTCTTTTTTCCTCCAGCATCACAGCCTTGTTCAGCTGGCTGACCTTGAATTAGCTATTCTTTACCCTTTAGATTCTCTGACAGTTTTGTGTCAACATTACTTCAGAAGATGTAAGGCTGGGGTCCATCAGTATGTGGCCCACAGCAGCTCCATTTACACAGTCTTTGCAATGTGTGTGGCAAGCTTGCAACTTGTGGTTCCAGGAAGGATCATTCCTAGCAAGGCATTAATGTGTTCAAAACAAGAAGGAAACTTTTAACATTAAAAGGAGCAATAAAAATACAAGTGACTCTCCGTAAGTAGTAGCTCCTGACAAGCAAGGATGGGGTCTCTCATAGTGTCTCCAACATTAGAAAGTTACTTTCACAATTTTATCTGGTTTAAATCAGTTAAACCATCCTGGTTCCATACAGTACATTCTCCCATTCTCTAGATGAGAATTTTAAAGGACAGAGGACTTGTGATATTTTAGCAAGTTGGTTCAGGAAGGTGAACTGATTTTTTTTTATATTTTTTTGAGGCACTTGAATCTATTCATGGTAAAATTGAAACAGGGTAGAAACACAGAGTAGATTCCAGGCAGGAATGATCTGGCTTAGTTTTACCTACCGTGGAACCACAGTCTAAAGAAAGAAGAAGCTTGCTTCAGTCAGAAGGTAGCTCTGCACTAGGGATGTTTCCTGGCTCAAAAAATCATGAGTCCACACTGCAAAACTGGTAAAACAAAACAAAAAGATGGCAAATGCCATGGGTTTTTTTTCCACATCCAAGTAAAAATATTATTTTTGAGCAAATGAAGAAGTGGGCAGTCACTTTAGCCTGTCGCAGGTTAAACAGCTTTCTGACACTAGGCATGTCTTGACACACAGGTTTCTACATGTTTTTCCACAGATGCTGCAGCAGGAAAAAAAAAGGTAAAGGTCTTCCTATGTCTTCTAAAATAATGACATTCTTTGAATAATAATTTCTGCTACATATAGGCAAGATGTTGCAAGATAATCTCCAACTATTTACATTATCTGTGATTTTGGTTTTTTTATCTTTTTCAGGTAAGCTACTTGTTTGGTACACAGAATGAAGGAATGCTCATTCTGCATGTGCAAAAAGCATAGGCTTTAAAGTTTAAGCAGCAGGTTAGATTTTCGAGTTACCAAGCCGGATATACAGCAAGATGGAAACGATCATTGTGTAAAGGATGAGACATAAAACTCTTAATATGAATTCAGATGTATTACTTTGTATTTAAAAGGACATCATTTAGTTATAAAACTTATTTACAGATAAGATCTTAGAAATTCCACTCTTATTCATTACGTAGCGATTTATATTTGTCTTACAGACCTAACCAGATTATAAGTCTCATTTTGCTAGTAAATACCCAATTCTTTCATCATTCTGGGCTTAGACAGTAGTGCACATTTCTGCTCAGTTTTTACTTTTTTTAGAGTAATGACTTTCTACTCTACCATTTAAAATTATTAGAGGGATATCAAACAATAATGTATTTTTCTTGCACACTGTAAATGGCTACTGTGAAATAATTAATTTCCAAGCAGAAAATTCAGACTTGTACTATACACAAACAAATTCAAAAGAATTTTAAAGATCCCTAAATCTATAAAAGTCATATTTTACAAATGCAATACGCATGCCATTGCAATATGCCTAGTCATATGTCTTAAAAATCCCAAGTTCATAATAGCAAACTTCAAAATTATTTTTATTTAATTAGCTCAGATAAAGTAAGTAGACATTCCAGTCCTAAGTCATGAAGTTTCTAAACATCTGTAGTATTAGAGGAGATACATTGTGAAAGAATTACAAATGCAAATCTACATTAGGAGGAATTTCTAGTTCCAGTTGGGTGCAAGATGGAAATTTTCTCCTTAGTAGAACAAAAAGAAAAAAAAATAGCCATGAGGACTGCCAGTACCTACATGTGTTTAAATTCTTACCACATCTCCAGTTGATTGACATCTTCAATAAGCTGTTAATGACCCACTCCATTTGCTTTAAATGAGCCTTAGATTTTCAGATCTGGTGAGTTTTGTAGAATGTTGAATTAAGTAGATTTAATTGCCTTTTTTTCGGTTTTTGTTTTCGTTTTAGTAATTCATCATTCAAAGGAATAGTACGCTTTGCCATCATAATGGAGTTTCTCAGTAACTTTTTCTTTGATTTGAGTTCTAGATGCAAAACTGAGTACTAGCCATAATGAAACAGTATTCTTCCCTGAGCTAGGCTGTGTGTATTACGTAGCAGTTATTCACAAAATAAGAGCTTTTCTCATGCTGGCTTTCAGAGTTTTAAGGTAGTAATTTAGCAGCTGTCTTGGAAAGAGCTGTGAGCACGTTGGAAATCAAAGATGACTCTGGTTCTGTTCATGAGATGGGTTGGTACTGCATTTTTATTAGCATATTTTCTTTCCTTCTACTTTGATACTTTCAGTCCTTGGGGCACAGAGCTGAGAAATATAGATTGTAGCTATCATGCCAGATAAGGAAAACAGCGTAAGTGATGATGCAAAATGTATTTTCTCTGACAGTGAACAAGCAGAGACAGGCTTGTGTGAAACAAATTTTTACCATCTGACTGCGACGGGCTATTCTCACCACAGTGATACCTGCTGAGGAGCAGTGTTATATTTAGTTGCATTGTAATAGCATTTCTTTCAAGAAGTGAGTTACATATCAGTAGAGAAGTGATGGCACAGGCAACCATGGCTATTAGTACAGAATCAGCATTTTATATTCAGACATGAAAATCTGTATTGGTGCCAGACACTATCCAACCTGTGATTGTAACAGAGGAAATTATTGGTGAGAGGGCTGGGAAGTGGGGAGCTGGACATCAAACTGCCTGTGAATGTAAGACTTCATTGCAGCCAAACAAATAGAACCCTAAGTCTCCCAGCAGGAATGAAAAAAAAAACCAAAAAACTTAGAAGACATGATTCTTAGTGAGCTCTCCTACTTCCATTCATATGGACAGAACATATGGGCATTCATATGGGCAGAACTTCACAATATGAAGTCCTATGATGCAGACTTGCACACCAGTCAGCTTTCCACAAATGCTTAGCTAGCTCACGTCCGCATAAGGTGGAGTGTGTGCAACTGCAGTTCTTACATGTACATCATGGAGGATGGAAGTCCATGTGATCTTGAGCAGAGGACAGATTCCCTGTGCCTCTCTGGATAAGTTCTGCAGTCTGTACTTCCCTTCAGAAGGAGGATAGCCAAGGACTGCACTTATCTGGTAGCCACTGCACTTTGGAGAAAAGGGAGTATGCCATTAGCTGAGTTAAAATGAAATACAATATCCGGTTTAACGTAGTCCCGGGGCTCTGTGTGACCTCATCCCTGCAAGGCAGCAGCTAATCAGCGTTATCTGGTGGGGTTGTATTATATCTCCCCTCATACGATTCCTATCTGCTCAACAAATGACATATGATCTTTCATCCGTCTTTGTGCCTCCAATAAGCATAAAATCTGTTGGGAGAGTAGGGGAGAGGGCACAAGGAGAAGCAGACTAACCTTTGCAGCTCGATTACAGAGACAACAATTTGTTTTTGTAATTAGAGCTCAGCAGTGATCTCTGTTTCACTGATACTCAGCTCGGTGTAAACAGAACTCAATTTTGACAACTGTTTAGCTCACGGCACAGTTTTAAAGTATTAAAGGATAATGGAAGACTTATTAGATTAGCTTTTGCCATGATCTTTTAATGTCCCAGATAATTATTATTTGCGATACAGCTGAATGGTTTAGGCTTGTGTTATTATTATGCATGCATTTCTGCATAATACTTTATCTGCTGTTGATGGGCACTAAAATATGTATTAGGAAGTATATGTTTAGTCAGATTGCACAGATATTAGTGGTATTTTCAAGTGGATCAAATTGTTCTTTTTGTGATTTCTATTTTGTTTCCGTCGTAACAGTTCTTAGTTCCTGACTTTTATATTTTAAAAAATCAGTACAGTTATCTTCATCTTTATTCTTATTCACACTTGTGTGACTTTTACCACAATCCTTTGATCCAATCATGACATTACGTTTCTCCCCCAGCATTTTAACATTCCCTCTGTTTCATGTGTTTTGGTGTTGCATAACTTTTTCTTACAGTATCACCTTTTCTATCTTTCTTATTTAGTATTTTAAATCATTCCTGATAGTCACGTACTGTTTTTCACCTTGTTATTTGACTTTTCCTCTTATTACCTTTTAATTAGGATATGTTGTTTCTACCTCTGATCTTATAATTAGCATTTTTCCTTTTGATCACCTTTTGTCTCATTTTGTATAAGGCATGTATTTTTAATCTTTTCACCACTTTTCCCTACACAGTTCTCCCTTTCTTATTCTTTTTTTCTGGCTAACCTCATTCCATTAGTTTGACTCCCTATCCTGGTTTTGGCTTGGAAAGGGTTCATTATCTTTCTATTAGCTGGTGAGATGCTGTGTTTTGTTTTTAGTATGAAAATAACACACTGATGTTTTTAGGTTTTGCTAAGTAGTGCTTACCCAAAATCAAGGACTTTTCCGTTTCTAACAAAGGAGAAGGCTGGAGGGATACAAGAAGCTGGGCAGGTGACCCAAACTGGCCATGGGGGTATTCCATGCTCTATGGCGGAATGCTCAGCATATAAAGGGTGGGGAAAGCTGGCCAGGGACCTCTGCTTGAGGACTGGCTGGGCACCAGTTGTTGAGTGGTGAGAAGCTGAATTACGCATCAATTTATTTTCATTTTCTGACCCATTAAACTGCTTTTATCTCAACCCACATGTTTTCCCACATTTTTTTTTCTAATTCTTTCCATCATCCTGCTGCAGTGGGGAGTGGCTGAGCAAAGATGAATGGTGCTTAGTCACCATGTGGGGTTAAACCATGACACTTCTCTCTGACTAGGAACATTACTTCTAATCTTACTTTTTATTTCCAGTAAGTATTTTGCATTCTGTATTGTCCTTCTTTACAGGGATGTGATTTTCTTTTTTTAGAAGTCTAAGTTTGCAACTTCTTGGCAGTTCTCTATAGATTAGGGCAATACGCTTGAACGTGATTACATGATCACGCTGGACACAGCCTAAATTACTGGAACACATGAGTTAAAAAAAAAGAAATTATGTAGTGTTTTCACATTTGAATAATTGCACTCCCTCTTAAGGTTCATCAGAAAAGCATGTCTATGTCAGTGACTAAGTGGGTACATTTAACAAAACACGAGTACTAGTCCATGAGTGAAATGCAGTTGTATTTTCATCTCAGTCTCCAGATGAACATCGGTGGCTCACATTTTGAAAGCACAAAGACTGCTTAGGGCAGACAGCTCTGTCAATGTTAATGGCCCCAAATCCTTCTTGCCCTAACCATCTTTTAATGTTTTGGGGGTTTTTTTTTGCCGATTACTTCTTAAATTTGCTCTTCAAAACAAGAGTCCAACAGGAGAAAAGTGTAATAGTAACTGCACTCTGTGATCCACCTCACTCTTTAACTTTTATATAATAATCTTTATGCTACGTTCATTCCAGTGTGCTGCCATCCAGCAGGATGATTTGTTGCTAGTTTTGTTCATGTTAGTTATTTCATGCTCATGGTTAGTATTTTTGTTTGTTCTTGCAAAATGTAGCAACTTAAAAGCATCCAGGCCTTTCAGCCATATTTTCAATTTGGAAATGAAAGGCATGTATCCATTTCTGAAGAAATCATGCTTGTCAAATGGGCATAGTGCAAAACAGGAGATTTCTATAATCACTGTGTAGTAGGAAAAAAAAGATTTTATGTATACATATATGTATGTATATATATATACACATATATACGTATGCATGCCTTGCACGTATACTGCCAAGTTATCATGAAAAGAGAAGGTAGTTTTCTGAAAGTCAACCTTTTCCTACACTGCTTTTATTATGTATTAGAAATTTCTGTTCATTCTGTTGATACTCATCACAGCAGTCTCTGAGTACCTCCCAGCAGTGTATTAAGCTCTTGACTTAAGTTGTCTCATTTTCTCTCTAGAAGGAGCAAACAGCTGAGTGCACCAACTTTAAATGAATGCATTTTTGGCATCCTGTGTCCCAAAGGACTCCAATTATTGTTAAAATTTGTAGTTCTGTTTGAACTGTGGCATGTCATACAGAGAAGTGAAGACTGGAGCAAGGGCACACCACTTTCTCCTTGGCTGAGACAGTTTTGCAGCCAAGGTTGTATAGGCTGATTTTTGTGACAATTTCATACTAATAAAGAGCATAAAAGTTGAGATACATGACTTACGTAGTCATAGAATCATATTATGGTGTGGGTAGGAAGGGACATTTATAGATCATCTAGTCTAACCTCTCTAACAAAAGCAGGACTCAACACCCTCACTGGGAAAAAATTATTTCTTGCATCTAATCTGAACATACCTTCTTTCAGTTTAAAACCATTGGCCCTTGTTCTGTCACCACAGGCCCTGGTAAAAAGTCTTTCTCCATCTCTCTTATAAACCCCCATACAAAATGCTGATAGGCTGCTGTAAGGTGTAACCGAAGCCTTCTCTTCTCCAGGCTGACCAGACCCAACTCTCTCAGCCTGTCCTCACAGGAGAGGTGCTCCAGCCCCCTGACTTTTTTTTGGCTCACCTCTAAACCCTCTCTAACAGGTCCATGTGTTTCTTGTGCCAAGGATTACAGAGCTGGACACAGCGCTCCAGGTGGGGTCTCATGAGAGTGGGGTAGAGGGACAGAATCCCCTCTCTCGTCCTGCTGGCCATGTGCTTTCGATGCAGCCCAGGATACCATGGACTTTCTGGGTTGTGAATGCACATTGCTGGGTCACGTCCACTTTTCCATCCACCAGAAACTCTGAGTCTTTCTCAGCAGGGCTGCTCTCAGCCCATGCATCTCCCAGCATTCATGCATTGCATTTGGTTTTTTTGAAGTTCATGAGGTTAACGATTCTTGTTCCTAATTTTTGGTAGCCAAAGCAAAAAACAAAAAAAATAGACAGAGAGCTTACTTTAATAGAGTTTGAATCTCTATAGTAAGAATTTAAACTGATGGAGCCCTTTGATAGAGCCTCTTTTTTTTGCACAGACTTGGTAGGGAGCATAAAAAGGCCAACTTCTCAATTTACATATCTAAGCAACGTAGCCCTCCCAGAAAACAGATTATTTTATTCTTTGTACTGGGAGAACTTCAACCCAGGAGACTAGAGTATAGTTGTGAGAGTTTCACAATACCTTTGTGAGTCTTTTATGACCATTTGCTCTGCTGAACTAGTAAATATGCCTTCATAAACTGATGTTTTCCAAGTATCTCCCTGGTGAAGGCAGCATCATTTTCCTGAGATAAAGGGAAAAAGCTGTCGGCTAATGCAAGCTGTTCACTTTTCAGTCCATATCATGTGAATTATATCGGGTAATATATATGATATATGATCTAATGATGGTATTTAGATAGGACCTGAAGGTACACTGGTACCTGTTCACAAAAAGTACACTGTTCACAAAAAGTGTGGGTCTTAGTTAGGTACTATTGTTGTTCATTTCTGACATAAAGGTATAGCACATTCTGCCTAGATCAAACAAGCTAGACAGATCTTGTGGTTGACAATATTTAACAACACAGAAGTAGAGTATAAGAATAATTAATGTCTTATCTTTCTCGCTAGATCTACACCCAGTGTACTGCCAAGTCTAGGCTGTGACCCAAGTCCAGACTGACTTTTCAAGAATATTAAACTTGTGTAGATTTTTTTTTTTTATTAATTAACATCTTCCTGAGCTTATTCAGGATTTAGATGACTGGATAAAAGATATCAGTTTTACTACAGTTGGTGAATCTCAGCATTTTTTAGAATATTCATTTTGCAAAGAAGAGAGAGATGACTTAATTGAATGTCTGTTCTAGTTAGGATTGGAACTAGCCACCTTCCAGTCAACATTATTTGTCTTCCTGAGCTGCAAAGAGCATAATTCAGAATTTTTGAATCAATATTTTCTTAGGAATGAATTTCTTTTCTTTTTGTGACTAGCTACATTGAAGTTTAAGACTTCATAGTTTAGGTAGACACATAGTTTGCACGATTCAAACATAAACAAGGTATCAATTAACTTCTTTTTCTGTTCTTTATTAAAAGATTCATACATAGGCACTATTATTTTAAATTACCATACCAGAAGAGCTTGTTCTGTATATAAATACATATTTTATAATATTAACATTGTAAAAGCAGCGTTGTGCAGAATTTTATATTTACAAGACTAGAGGTTCAAGCAGCAGATACCAGATAAAACTTTTTTCCTGGGAACTTTGACAACAATGTCAGAAAACTCTAAAGTGTTGAAATCTGGAGGTAAGAAAACAAATCAGGTCTCATGAGGAGGAAGACAATTATCAGAATACATAGAACAGCACAAATACTGAAAATTGAAAAGAATTTAAATGAAATATCAGCAAACTCTAACTGAGGCTTGTTAACTTTGTAAAAAGCATATTTTAAAGTCAGGAAAAATTCCCTCCACAAAGAGAGGAAGACATCACTTTATTCTGAGAGCTATCATGTCTTGGTAGAACCTTGCAGTGATCTTGTGTATATGTAGTAATTATATTTTTACTGTTGTACATGAAACATTACTTAGCAACAATTACAAAATCTCTGTTGTTGGTGAATAGTAGGAAAAAAATCTTGAATTTCATGTATTGAAAGAGAAGGGAAATAAAAGAACAGACAAATTAAACCTGTGTAAAATATACTTTTCATAAAATCATAGAATGGTTTATGTTGGCTCTTAAAAATCATCTAAGTTCCAACTCCCTTGCCATGGGGAGGGACATCTTCCACTAAATTAGGTTGTTCAGAGCCCCATCCAACCTTTCCTTGAGCACTTCCAGGGATGGGGCATCCTCAACTTCTCTGAGCAACCTGTGCCAGTGCCTCACCACCCTCACAGTGAAGATTTTCTTCCTAATTATCTAATCTACTCCTCTTTCAGTTTGAAGCCATTCCTCATTGTCTTGTCATTACTTGCTTTTGTAAATAGTCTCTCTCCATCTTTCTTTTAGGCTCCCTTCAGGTGTAATGTTGGTGTGCAGAAAAACTACCAGAAACCATAGCACAGTCTTGTCATTTCCCATATAAAAGAGTTCTTTGTGTTTCCACTGAAGATGCTGATACATGTTTCTCTTCTTTCTCTTTCTCACTTTTCTTCCCTCCCCACCCCCTCAATAATCTAATAAACTTCATTAAATTGCAGTCTGGCTGGATTAATTCCAAGAATCCAAATTTTCCAGGCACGCATGAGAGCGCTGTAAGTTTCAACAAGGTCCATGACAGGTAGTTCTAAGCAGATTTCCAGGGTAATTTCAGGATATACCAGATGCAGGATGTCTTTCAGTTGCTTCCCACATTCCTTAGCTTTTCTTGCCTGCTTCTAGTCTTTCGCTTCTGCTTTGATTCCTTTGCTAGGAGCAGGTGAGGACGCTGTGAAACAAAGTTTTCTGCAACTTCGGTAATTTAAAAGTGCAACTATCAGGATAGGCCTTTCAAGTATACTGAAGAACTCCTTCATGAAAATAATATTTTTTTGCAAAGTAATATTTTGCATTACAAAAGAATTTTTCTATTTTGTATGCACATATTTATGGCTAACTTGACTGGGCACATTACAAAAGCTATCCATGTAATCTTTCATTATTAAAGCAGCTTCTAGCATTAGATAGCTGTTTAAAAAATATCAAATGCTTTTTCTTACTGTTTGAAAAAGGAGGATTTTGAAATTAGAGTTTGGTTTTGGTTGGGTATTTTTTTCTGGGTTTGGTCTTCTGTTCTTTGGGGTTTCTTTTTAATTTGAAAATGATTGTTAACTTTCTGCCTGGGAAAGAAACGAGCCATCTTTCAGAGAAACAAAGGAAACTTAAATAATTTCATAATCTGTAACTTTCCTACATGTAATTTTGCCGCTCAAAAAGATACTAATGTTTCAGATTTCTTTAAAACTCATATTTAGTTAAGAAATATTGTTTTATTCATCTTTGTCAAACTTACTTTACTAGATATGCCATTATTCAATGGCAAAATTTCTCTTTTACTTTAAAACAGCAGGTTAGAAGCTTCAGGTTTGTGACCCTCTTAAAGAATAAACATTTCACAGATAAACTAGGCATTTACATGTGTCTTCTGTGCTAATTTTTAATTATTCATCATCTCTTGTGAGAAAAATGAAAACAAATAATATTTTTCATCCAGCAGCAGCCATCACATTATGTGGCATCTCAGTAATAAAGGGTAGTATCTCATCCAAATTGTTTATAATATAATAAATGTGTGAGTGTAAATAAATGAAAAAAATTCATGCACCAGATAGGCTGGAAAAATGTTAAAATGAACATTTTTGCACAAGCATCCAGAAAATATGGAAAATATGCAATAGTCTTCTAACATACCAAGAATATAGAACTAAATGAGGGACAGTATGACTAAAAACCCCAAGGCATCCAGTCCTCAGTTTTCAAACATGAGCAGTTACACATTATTAAACCCACAGAGAAAACTTTCACTCTTACCAGGCTTGGTGGGATTCATCTCATATAAATTCATTCAAAATTCAAGGAATAATTCCAATTACAGTATTTATGTGAACCTGAAGATAGAATCCTCTAATTACAATAGGTTATATGTCCAATTACACTCACTGTGTTTTGTTTACGTGTTCCACATAAAATGAAATCTGTTCTATTTCTGCATGGTATTGTCTTTTGTAATTTGTATCTTCTCTTTTTTCTTTGTGTGAACTGAAGATTTCCTAGAATTTTAGTACTTTTTCCACAGTTTGCCTCAACGTGTTTAAATATTTTTTTATTCCAGATGAATTAAGGATCCTTTATTTATTGCAATAAGAATATCCTTTGCAAATTAAGGGGAAAACAACCTCTTGTACCTGTTCCTCTGTATGGAGGAACCCTTATATTTTAGTGGATGTTTTGAGTATCTGGCTGTATAACATTTTACCATCTCTTTTAGGCTAGATGTCAAGTTCTAATTACTGAAATGAAGTATTTGTAAAATGAGGAATATTTATCATGGAGCCATGACTACTTTTGAGATAAGTTTATGTCAAAAAAAAGCAAAGTGAACTTATCTTGGAAAAAGAATACATATACATAGACATATACTGAAAGCCTACGAACATTTATACAGATATCTTTAAAAGGTCTGGAAGTTCTTCTTGTTGTGGCAGACTACCTATCTCAGCCAAATTCCTACAGCATTATCTGGACAAACTGCTTTCCTGCTAAATGCACTACATATGCAATAAAAGCCTTATAAACATGTGCATTTTCCAGACTTACTTTCAGGTGCTTCCATATGTTATGAGAGCATATTCAAGATCACGATAGAAATGTATACAAATTAGATGAGAAGCCGAAGGAAAAAAAGAAAAAGAAAGAAACATCTGCAGTGCATCAATGGGAAAAAAAATGTTTAAGCTGCCTGTTATTAACTGCTCAACCTGTTTTATGCTGGATTTCTGCATAATTATGTTACAGAGGAGGAGAGAAAACAGATGTTGAATAAAGATTGAAAATAAGAAAATGAGACCGTTAGAAAAAAAAATAGTTGTGGCTGCTCACAGCTAGACATTTTTTGGCAAGACTTTTAGACAGCAATCTATTTCTCAAATTCATTGCCCATTTCTGCAAGATTAATGTAAAACAAAATGTTTCTTTTTAAGTCTGATCAGTTGAACAATTATACAGCTCCAATAATCCCCAAGTCAGTCTTTCAAGAAAGCAGCTGAATGTTTCCTCAAGCAGTTTCATAAATTAGATTAAATGAATATGGTATCAGGTCAGAAACTCTATAAGCTCTTTTCATGGGAAGTTGTTGATAGCTTATGTAATTAGCTGCTTTTTTCATCCTTTGCAAATATCCAGATAATCCATACAAGATACATTTTTCACAATCTTTACAGAATAAATGCCATCAAACTATACTTGTATGTTTTCTATGTTTCTCACATTTGTGTCATGTTTTAAAGCCAAGTGAACCATAATTTTTCAAGAATGTCTCAATTTTTTTTCTCCACTTCGTTGATATTTTCTGGCACTGGGTCTGAATGCATTAAGAAATTTCTGGATAAAGCTATCTAAAAAAGGGGGCTGAAACTACATGTAGGCACTACACTAAGTCGTTTGCATCACCACTACACTGTATGCTCCTCTGTGTTTTACCCTGATTATTTACCTGAGCGAGAGTTATTTCTGAATATACTCTGCAGAGGCCCTTGACTAAAAGAATTGTGTGCTTTATTGCAACTGCTGCCACACTTTTTCAGACATAGCTATTCACAGGATTAAGATAAAATCAGAGACCATTTTGGAAGGGGGATTCAGATACGAAATGAATCCTTTCACCAAAGTTTTAATTTTCTTCTTGTTAACTAAAAATATTTTATTTTTCAAGCATTCCCGACTTTGCTTTCTTTTGCTATCCTCACCCTACATACCATCACAAGTAGACTTCAGTCTGCTGATCTGCTTCTTTCAGGTGAGCAAATACTTCATCTGTTAGCAGTCTTTTCCTTGTGATCCAAAATTTTCTTGTGAGATTGTAAATACGTGTAGGGTTTATTTTTTGAAAAGTTGCATCTTAAAAAGTCACATATCAGAGCACGACACTTATTTCTTGAAGACCTTACAAGTAACTTGGTGAAGAAACTACATATTTGTATTAATTTTGCGTTTAAGAGATTTAGACATAAAAAACCTGTTAAAAATGATATCACTGTCTTTGTTTTGGTTCTGATAGAGGTCTAAAAGAAAGCATGCTATTTGGAAGAAGTAAAGATGTGTAAAAAAGACTGTGTGAACCCGTATTACTTTGGGTGTGCTGTGTGCATGCACCTTCTCTACATACATTCTTATTACAGATTGCAAGTGAATAGCAGTCGTTTGATGTTATATTATGTTTAAAATCCCAGCTACACCATTACCACCAATCTCTGCAGGAATGCGTGGTTCATGGGTACTGGTGGGTTGACGGATCTGTCTATAGAATCAGAAGAAATCTTTCTTATGATTCATTTTTTGCCACAGATAAGCCATAAAACAAAGACAGCAGATTAATGGAGGTTTAGTTTTTTTGCTCTTGTTTTAAATAGTAGATGTAGAACAGGTTCTTCTATTTTATAGCCTGAAGCTAAACTGTCAACATAAAAGATGTACGGACTTAATACCTGAGAGCAGGGCAGAAGAATGACTTCCCAATTTTTTTAAGAACAGATTAAACCTTGCACAATATACCTCATTACTACCTAGTCTAAATTTATTGAAAAGGCAGTTTTTGTTAAAGCATGAAATATTTTGTCTTATTATTACCTGCTTTACTGAAAGACACAAATTTCAGCTGAAAATGAGAAAGTTTTTCATTTACAACCTGACCAAAAGCATAAAGCTGAAAACAGTATTCCTGCTTTTTGCTTATGTGAGTCAATGTGACTGACTCTCATGTAACTGCAGTCAGTATACAATTATGAGTTTATTAAATCTGTACTTCATGAGGGAAAACCCCAGAATTAATTAAAATATTCTTACTAAAATAACCAGAGCTGATAACCATTCAGGTTTTTGTTCAGATTTGGAGATTAATTCTATGGTTTATATTTCGTTCTGGATTTTTTTTTTCAATGAAAAAATAAAATTGTGATGACTTCAGAAAACCATATGCCAGCACTCTAAATAGCATTGATAGAACATTACACATTTTGCAGAAGGAACAGAAGAAGAGAAATGTGGGCAGAAAAACAGAAAATCAAGATGAGAAACAAAAGACTGAAGAATAAAATATAAATAAATAAAAGTAGTTATTAAATAACATATTTCTTTTACATATTTGGCAATAGCTTATATTTCATTAAAGCAAATATACTTTTCAGAAGGTATTTCTTCTGTTCATCACCATAGATATACAAACATATTCCTAAAAGGAGATCCTCTAGAAGTGCATAGGATAAAAAGTCCTGCTGTGTTCATTTCAGCTGGCCTCCTTTTGACTAAAATTCTGGATGTGTGGAACAACTTCAGCTAGGCTTTAGCTAGAGTCCACGATTGGACATCTTTTAAAATTCACCACATTTTTTTTTTTTTCCCACCAAGAAGAATTAATTCTTTACTTGAGATTGGGGCAGTGATTACAGCCGTGTAATTTTGCTATATATTTATGACAGAACCAGTGCTGGTAAAAGAGTCTTCAAGTTAAACTGTGCTGAACTGCAGTCTAGTGTAGAGCTTATGACACAAAAAAACCATTTTATTTTCTAGTTTTGTTTAATATCAGTTGGGAAAAAAACCAAAACAATCAAACAAAGCCATACCTAACACAGCTGAGCTTAACCAACACCATTCAAATAAACTAAAAGTTTAGTTTAAAGTGTTTCATAAGGTGGACTGTAAGATTTTTATGATCACAGATTCTTTTTTGACTTTATTTTGGTTTTAATAGGATGTTGCCTTTGGACAAAGCAGGTATAGCACACATTCCCCGTATTGCATGCTTGCCAACACATATGTACATGTAAATTTTTGCTTGTGCTTTGAATTCTCTATAATGACCTATTGACAAATCCTCCATTTTAAAATGAGTTTTTTACTCATGTAGAAAATGACATGCTTAAGCTTGCTAGGTTTAAAGATTGTTGACCTGAAAATTTATATTAATAAATTTGCCTTCCTTGTGTGAACTGATCTTGGATGCTACTTAATTAAAATGGTATCCAAATAAGTGATATTTATTGTTGGCTGGAGGTCTATAATGCAGTCCATGCTGGAGGATGGAATTGCAGTTCTGCTACAGAGAAACAGTTCTTAGCAGAAGTATTCAGATTTTGGTTTTTTCTTCCCCCTAATATTTTTTGGTTTGATCTGACAGAAATACAATGGCCTCTTGTGGTTAATTTTTTTCCTGTAATCTCTTGATATTTCTTACTTGTCCTTTGCTCCAAGTGTGAGTACAGAAGCTAACCTGCTTGATTTTTATAGTAGCACTTGGAGATCTTTTTTCTTATGGAAGGGATAGGACCTTTTAAAATAATTAAATTAGTTCTTTCTTGACTTGTGTAGGATGACATGGTTTTCATTAGCCATGTGAGTGTGTTTTTACGTGATGTAACACAGCTGGGCACAACAAGCTGGAGCGTGTCTTCCAAGAAATTTCAACAGAGCTTTCTTGAAAACTTCTGTGAAAAAAATAGTACATTTTTGTAGCAAGAGTGATTAATCAAAATAGGACATTCCCTGACACAGAAACAAAAAGAAACCAGTTGGATGCCACTTCTGCAGCTCTGCTCATAATCACTGACAAAATCCTTTGCAAAATATCTTGTTACAGAACACTGTATTTAGGGTAGGGAACCAAGTATTTCTAAGTATTTCTGCCAAAAGATGGTAGCCTACATCTATATTTAGACATTTGGAGTGCAAATTTGATCCATATTTATACACCTAATTAGCAAAGGGATTCAGATCAACTGTAAATATCTATATTAGCATGCACATGATGTTGATTCTCTTAAGTAGGACTCCATATGCTGTAGTGGAAAGTTGGACACCTATCTCACACATGGACACCTTCCTCGGAGGCATGTAAGGATCAGAATCTGGTGCTATGTCCCTCTTACATTCCTTGTCGAGGTGTAAATGTGTGTACCTGTAAACAACACAGAGCAGTACCTCACATCAGTTCAATGTCAGAGTCAACTTGGACATTTTAGTGAATTATTTCAGGATAATCTGATAATTAGTGAGTTTCTTCAGGATAATCAGGATAATCTCCTTCTCCATGAGCAGTCCTTTAAACGTATTTTACATTGATTTGCTTAGAAAGCCGTATTTGAAAAACTTGGCCAATAAGTTGTTTATGGTACCATTAATGATCTCCTAAGTCCGTTCCAGATATTCAAGGGAAAAAAATCCTATGTAGGGAAATCAGTCTTTCAGCAACAGTTCTGGAAAGAATAACTCGATTGTTTTAGATACATTTTCAGGGTTTTTTAGTAATAAATCCATGAAATTATATTCTGCACATTTCTGCAGATTCTGTGTGTCTGCACATTTCCATAACTTCTGAACCGATATCTATCCAAGGACGCAGGACTCCAAAGTAAGTTTCCACAAATCTTGTGGATATAGACAGCTGTAATGGACTATATAAGTGTTTAGTATCAGTGGAAAACTGATGTCACAGATTATTAGATGCTGAAGACTCTTGACTGAACAGAGCCATTAACAATGCCTCAGTTACTTAGAAAGCTTCAAGCAGACTGTGCCTTCCACGACATGTTAGTCAATACAAAAAATTTCAGAAAAGAAGCTTTAATTAGTTCCACTGCTCATGGCACTACGTGTTATTGTAACCATGTTATCTTTGTAGACAGTGCAACAGAAACTGGTCTAGTTAACAGAACAAGCACAGAGAGACTAACAAACAGCCCCTTGCAGCAGCTCAAGGAGGACAAAGCTGTCATGAATAGGAATTTTAATGGGACAAAGATTGTAGAATCAGGGAATCATAACATAGCTTGTGCTGGAAGGGACCTTAAAGATCCATCTACTTTCAACCCTCCTGCCATGGACAGAGAAACCTCGCACAAGGCCAGGTTGCTCAAAGCCCTACCTAACCTGGCAAACATTCAAAATTTTGAAAAAGTTAAATTTTCCTTTTGACAGATGTAAAGTCAAAAGAGGTGGGCCACTGAGATTTGCTCAGTTGGTCAGAGCATGGTGCCAATAATGCAAAAGTTTTAGGTTCAATCCCTGCACAGGCCATTCACCTAAGAGTTGGACTCGAAGATCCTTGTGGGTCCCTTTTAACTCAGAATATTCTGTGAAATCTGTAATTGTCAGTGAAATGACTCTCTAAAAATCAGGGACAAGCAAACTTACTTCTAAGGCTCTTGGAAGGCTGGAAAGACATTTGATTTGCGTATATTGGAAGAATATACATCAATTGAATATAGGGGGCTGTCATCTCTCTTTCCCTTCTCATAAAAAACAGAAAATTTCTATTTAGAGGAATAAATTAGGGATAACTAATAGCACCTCGGCTTCTCCTGATCTGCTCCCAGGTCCACTTTACCCAATGATGGCTTCTGCACTCCTCTAGGAGGTCTCCATAAAAGGGAGATAAATAAAAAGGGAGATAATTAAAAAATAAATACATGTCTCCATAAAAGGGACAATGCAAACAGCACAGCATGTGTTGAGACTGCTACAGATCTTTTTTTTTGTGCATAAGAAATAAGCTTTTGGTCCTTGGTATAATCACTAATTACTCACCATTATCACCAGTTGTATTCATCGGACAGGATACACTTCTATCATAGAATAAGATCACAGTCTATGTCCTTTCTGATGACTTATAACTTCTTATTAAATTATCCTCTATTTGAGATTCTTTACCTGCTTTTTCTCTAATATCTCTAAAGCTGCTTGGTAAGAGAAAGCATTCTAACAGACGTCCGTGCACTCTGAAATGAATGTATCATGGATATAGAATTGTATTTGCACTTCTTACAATCATCTCTTTTCACCTCTTCGTGCAGTGAACTCCTCCAGGTTGTTGTCACTGCACTTGATTGCAGCATAGGAGTTTTACAGGGGCAAAATTAGTCTTATATCTCTTGTTCTGCCATGCAAGTCTTGTAAGCTTTACTCTCATACTTTCAATTTTAACATGGCTTTTTTTCTACTTTTATAAGTATTTTTATAATTGTTAGTAATGAAGTACTTGTCACACCTTTGTCAACAAGCATATGACAATGTATGTATTGTAGAAACAGCTTTGTCTTTATGATATAAATCCAACAACATCCTTGTGAACATTACTGTTCATTTATATGAAAGTGATCTCTTGCAAAATGTCAATGGGATACAATAAATTGCCTTTGTCCTGTAACTTTTTCAGACTCATGCACTAGCAATCCACTAGTCTCTTTTGCCAGGATCTGTTCCACAATTCCACATCAATGCATATATGGAAGTGACATAATTAAAAAATAAAAACAAATTTTCAGATAGTTACCTTGCAAAATTTTAGGCAAGGTTGAACTTCCCTAGATGAAATTATTGTCTAGGGTAATAGCAACTTTCCTGTCACTATTAGATGCCCAAGTTCATACAGATGATGCGTTCATCTTTGATTTTAATCATGTGTGGTCTCACTGAAAATGAGGGAAGTTGCATATTCTTTCTGAAAGCCTTTAAAAAGTGAAAGATTAAATTTTATGCTGTAAACAGCTGAGCAACAAATTTGCCAGAGCTTACCCTAGTGAGCACCCAGCACATCTCAAGACATTGAAAGGGGACACAGAACAGATGTTTTAAAATAATTCTGTCTTTTTTCATGTCCAAACACTTGACTATTCCCATAATTTGGGTGGGTAGAGAGAGGCTTTAGACAGGGAAAAGAAATCTCAAGTTCAGGTATGTTTTAGCACCTAGGCTGTTTCTACATTTTAAGATAATCACAAGGCATGAGTTAAGGATTTTATCTATATTACAAATCTGTTCTCAGAAGGCTTTACATTCCCCATTGCAGCCTTTGATAATTCAATTAGTCTCTCAAAAATTTGGGAGTAGCTGATAAATTCACTTTAATGTTAAATCAAGTACCCCAGCAGGTTTCTCTTAATATCATTGCTTCTCAGGGAGCTTAACTCTAGACCTCCCAAATGCAACTTTCTGCGAGGAATATGTGTGCCTTTGGAGCAGATTAAAAGAACTGTCTCTACCAACATAGCTTCCCATCATTAATAGAGTTGCTTCAGATCATGGCAGCGATCTCATTCATTCAGATGGCTGTCCATCTAGTTTAATTTATTTTAATTGTCAGCCTCAGGTCCCTCCATGGAACAGATTCCTTGGATATGATGAATTATCACAGGAACAGAGAATGGCATTACAGAAGCTGAATTTAACCCTTCCCTTTAAACATTGTCTTTTGGGATTCCCAAATCCTATCGGCAGACACTGATTGCTGAATAATAAGTAGAAGAGGATTAGCTAGATCTGCATTGACTGTGTCTTTGGAGAGTGCTGACAGAAAAGCCAGTTCTGTTTGTCTACTTCCAGTAAATGAATAAAGAATATGTTACATGCAAAAGATTAACAACAGGATTTAGTGTCGTAAATAGATGCATGTCCCTGCAGAAATCAGATGGCAAAGCAGAGAGAAAAACCCTAACAAGAAAATGCTGCTTTACTACTCACAAACAGTTGGTCATAAAAGGCAGATTGTCATTGACCTTCTGTACCAGATTACATTTTTGCTAGAAGGAAGACTTGAATTTTAGATGTATTCATCCATGTCATCAAAGATGCATGTTGTCATCATAGTTAGAGCAGGCTAACTGGGACACTGAAAGCTTAAAGAAAATGCTGTATTTTCCTCTCCAAAGTCAGAAAATAAAAAGTGACTGAAATATACATATCCCTCTCTGTGTGAAATGTTTTATCCTGTATTTTTACCCATCTTTGATTTCCTCTTTGAAATTTAATAGGCAATTATATTCCAGAACAACATTTGCTGATTGTTTTATAAAACAGATTTTCACAGTAAGCAAAATAAATACATTACTTTAGATACGATTTTTTCAAAGAAAGATTGCAAACAAATTAATTTCTAATGAATTAGTCATAGGAAACTTTAGGGAAGATGGTTTACATAAACGTTTAGATTTAATATGTATTATTTCTTCTCTTTTGTTTTTTGTCTTGAAAATCAGACTTACATAAGACCTTCTTTTTATTCAATGTTTAGCCTAACAAAGAATTGCCCTTTATTTTCCCATACTAGTTTTACTTTTTTTTTTTAATACGATTATTTTCTTTTTAATAGATCTTAGCTACCAAAAAAACCCCCATGGTCTAAACCCGAAAATATGTACCCTGGCATATTTTATCCCAATATATCTTGTGAATATTAGCCTTGCTTCACTGTCCAGTAAAGGCCCTGAAAAACCTCTTAAAGTGCAGTTGCAATGAACTGCAAATGAACTCATTGAAGACAGTTTGTAACATGAAACTGGAATTCAATTTATTTTTATATCATGTAGACCAATAGGCTCTAGTCTCTAAATGTAGCTGTGGTAAAGTATCACAAGATCATTTGATAATGTAGATCCACTCACACGATTACCATCATTGGTTTTCCACTTGACTATGTTTAAAAAAAAATTAACTGCTAAATAAGTGTATCAGCTCAGATTTTCAGAGGACTGAGACCGATATTTTATGAACAAAGTTGTTGACAGTTGTTTATCATCATAGTCTGACTCTCTGAGAAATACCAATTTAACGTTGTTGAATCAAAAAGCACATGCCAAATTTTAACTGAGAATTTATTTCAGGAAGGAATACTTTGGCTGATTTTGCAAGCAACAGATTTAATGAATTGAAGAGCTCAGTCCTCCTCAGCCTTTAAAATAAGAATTTTGAGATCAGAATTGTTTCTGAGAATGGAATCAGTGACTGGTGGGAGTTCCAAATATGCTACTCTATATCAATAAATTTGTAAGGTGTCCAGTGCTCTGTTTAGGATTCACCTAGATATGTGAGCCAGCAGAGCCTGGGCTGCAAAAAGCAAGGTATGGCTGAACAGAGGAGTTGGCTCTGCCCCTAGATTCCTTCAAGAGACAGAATGATGTTCTGGTCAAGCTTGCAACGTGCCGGCTTGCTCTGGAGACAAAGTAGAATTGATCATCTGATCTGGATTTCTCTTGCTAAATTTCTGGAATAAAAATAAAATAAAATGCCAATTCACACCATGTCAAATATCTTGTTTTTGTAATTGTGGAAGAATCTACACATCAGCAAAGTCACTCAATGCTGTGCTTCTGACAAGAACTTGGAGTCAGGGCTGCAGCTGAAAGAAGGGTCTGGATCAGCTAAAGTTTGCCTCAGTGAAGAACATCAGATCCCAACAAGTTCCTTCAGGCATTCAAAGTGCAGCACTTGGACACAAGTCTTAATTCTGTAAAAAAAAATATAGTAGCTTGATATAAGTATGCTAGCACAGTATAAGGGAAGAAGGAAATTTGTTTGCTTTTTCCTGAAAATAGCTCAGTGGAAAAACACCATGAAATTTGATCTGACAAATATTCTGTGGATATCCCAGAAGTTATATGTGCATGGTATTGCTCAGCTCTTAGTTTGCAAAGGGACTATTTTCTTACCAATGGGAGGACAATGTGCATTAGGAGCACATCATGGAAAAGGGGACTCATGTTTCTGAGTTACGTACCTCAAGTTCACCTACATTAGTTTAGGAAATATTGGACCCTTAGACTCAAAGCAGACAATTTTCTGAGTGCTGAAAAGCTTAACTCAGCTTCTAGGAAAAGGCAGACCAATTGATATATATCCCTTACACAGAGCTAGACAACTTCAGGACATCAACTCCATGCATGTGAAGACAGGTAGACCTATCTATGAAGTACTTTAAGTCTGCAGTCTTTCAATGGCATTCTGAATGGCTCTCTGAATCCATCCCTCTCCATTGTCTCTAGAGATGACAAAAGAATTCAAGCCTAATTTGAATTGTCAAAAATTAGATTATGTGACTTTCTCTGTTTATTGAATGAAATTATTCTGGTTTATAGCTGCTGCTATGTTGCTGATGAAACTACTATTCAGCATCTGAATCTACATCCTGTGGGCTTTCATTCAGTCCCTTGACTGACCAGAACTCTCCCTTAAACAGGAGATTAAATGGAAGCTCTCTCTGGTTTGCTTCCCTGTTGCATGATAATACAGCTTTAACAGTTTTAATAGTGAAAAAACTATGGCCTCTCTTCCTACTCCCTAGGATTTAATGCAGATGGTAGGAGGAAGTCAGGCTCTTCAGAAGATCTCAGCTGTAGGAATAGCTTTACTCTGAGTCCTAAATAGATTTGGGCAGGTACAGTTGCATTAGGAAAGTCTATGCTATATAGTCTTGCCCGAAGAAATAAATCTTAGTAGAAGAAACACCTTGAGGATATTTCAACTTTGCTATCATGGATAATGTCAGATGCCAAACCAGCAACGTTTTTTTTTATTATTTTTTTTTTTTTCACTTATTTTACAGGAAGAACTCATTTCTGTGTGTTTTCTCAATTAAACACATTTTTTTACTTTGCTGGGGGATTTTGAGATGAACATTGACACAAAGGTTAAAGTAACTTCAAAGGGCCTTCAATTTAGTATTAGTTCTATGCAGCTACCTCCATCTTTCAGAGTATTACTGTTCTGCATGGTCTGTCGAACCAAAGAACAAGATTTTCCATGCTCTTTGATCTTTTAAAAATATATTGAAATCTGAAATCAAGTGCTTTGCCTGAGTATTGACTTTGCTGGCAACAGTGAGCTGAATAATGTACTAACATGTAGAGTCCTCCTACTAAAACCTCAAAAAAAAGAAATTAGGTATATTCAGAATCAGTCCAGGTATGTCTAGCAAATGATTAAAAGCTCTGAAGTCTGATGTGGATAAAAGAGGGGTCATAAACAATCAAGAAAGGAAAAAAAAAAATAAAAGAAGAATAAATGGGAAAAAATAGTTCCAGCTAAAACAACCCCATTTGATTAAAAGACTGAACAAAGTGCAAATGTCATACTAAGAGAAGAACATAATCTCTATCTAAAGTTACACAGAAGGCACAGCTACAATATTTTTATTATAGCCATAGTACAGAGCTCACTGCAATCTTGGCAATAACACAAAAATCATGCCACAAAAAAAAAAATAAATAAAAAAAAAAAATCATATCAATCCTTTCATTTATTTCGTTCGCATTACCTATCTAGGTTAGAGGGTTTCTACATAGTAATACTAGGGACAATTAAGTCTGTTTAACACAGAGACAGATGCCAGATGTATGCATGTAACAGTTACAGAGGAAGCATATGCATAGTATCAGCTCTACAAATAGTCAGGCTCCCTAGGCACTCGACAGTTTTGAAGCTAAGGGAGGGAATGTTTTTATGTTATAACATTTTCCCTTGGTGGTAGCAAATTAGCTGCCTTGTATCCATCTTCAGCTGGAACTGCAGAGAGTCACTTGAGAGCTTACAAATAAGTTTAGAGCTCTGCTAGGCTGTTTCTTAGGCACCTGAGAAGTGGTATACATATCGTGCGTGAGCACAGGCACCTGTGTAACAGGTGGACATAAAACAAAAAAAAAAAGTTTGATTTTTTTTCCCATAAGACAATTTTTTCTTACCTTAGTTCCTTACAGAATTTGTTCAAGGTCAGGCTGAGCCTTACTTTCAGATATGGTGCTTTATTTTTGTCTCCTTGGGAATTAAAGCAATTCTTCTTCTTAAAGAAAAACAAAGCAAAGCTACATTTTTATTAGGAAACCCAGAGGCTGTTTTTGAAGAACCATGCAGTAGATATTGGGGCTCAGATTTCTCTGCTTTCCATTATCTGTGATACTCAGAATTCAACCTAATAATAACTGTACAGGTCTCTTGCCTTTTTTTTCCAATACAACACTAAACCTGAGAGGAGGGGGACCCATTAAAATCAAGTCATGTTGTAAAGCATACATGAAACCCTAAATCAAGTAAATATTATAGTGATAAGTTACAGTAAATTAAAAGATTGATTTAAATACCCTGAGAATGATCCATATGTAGAATAGGTTTTACTGCACTTTATAGCATGTCTTCCCCATCTCTAGGGGGGTAGTATCTTCATCATCTCTACAGAGTAAAGATTTTCTTAAAGGATGTCAGTAGATTGATACTAACTGGCTTATTCTGAATCCTTCCGTAGCTTTAAATTTAGCAGCTGCATCTTTTACTTGCTTTACCAGAACAGTGTTTAACTCATCTAATACTTCACTGCTGATTTCCTTTGTAGGGTGTTCTGATAAGTAAGCTGAGGGCACAGCTAACAGAAATTACCCAGACTGCATCTTACTTGGCGGTGATATTTGTAATTAGCTTCTAAGTCTATCTCTAAGACTAAAATACACTTTTTATAAGAACATGGCTCAGATTAGATGTTGCTAGACACCAGAAAAATAGCTTCCAATAGTTACCAGGCTTAAAAAGTGAAGATATTAGTGAAAACAAAAAACGCATAATGACAACATCTTCGGAAATATTTCCCAAATTGACAATTATTCTTAAAGCTATCTTTTGTCATGCCAAAGTATTCTGACATCAGTTCAGAAATTGAAGCTATAACAAACGAAAAGATGACAAGTAAAAAGGTGACTCTCAGTTGAGTATCTGAACTGCTGCACATAAAAGTAACTTGTAGGAGAGATTTTTCTGTATTAGTGGTGTTAATATCTATAATCTCCTCAATCCTTGAAATATAAGAAGGTGATCTGTAACTTAGTTCTTGATGAAGGATCTGGGAAAAGGAAGATATGAATATTCTGAAGGCATCTTCAGTAAGTGTCTTTCAGAAATTAATTCGCTGTTCATGGAGAATCTGAAAATGCAGTGTTGAATCTGTTTACATGTATAATTCTCTTTGCCAAACTAGTTATATTTAGAGAGTCAGATTTGGAGAAGGCATCCTTAATTATCCTTTCTGATTGATCTAATTGGAGCACTATCCAGGCAGAAAGTTAAGTAGGATGGTATTATGAAACTTAAATTGCTAAGAGAATGTGGGTTCTTCATAAATTGACACAAGGGTAATCCCATTCTGCAAATCTCTTTCGAAGGTGGTAATAACACACCAGCAATCTCCTAAATAATAATCTAAGGGACCATCTAATCATATGATAATGAATACGTTACTTAGCATGGGGAAGACTCTATATGAAACTCTTAAATAAATTCTTTTTTTAATAAGAAGATATTTCTGCATCTCTATGTCCAAGTGAGAGCTCCTTAAGATGTCTAGACAACCTAAAGCTTTTTCTGAGAGCAGCATCATGAAAAGTGTTCTTCTTCGTATTCTGTCAGATGCATTGTGCCTTCCATGAAGTTCAAAGTATTTGACCCACTTGTGACATCAACCTTTTGAAGCAGAGGATGATACCCAGTAGGCTTTTCCATCTATCAGTATAAAACAGACATGGTCTCATTATGGCTGTTAAAGGAGACTTTGAATGTAAATCCAGGCATACTGGCAGGAATATGGAGGAAAATACTCTCTTTCACCAAAGTGGCCAGATTTTGAATGGTTCAACATACATGTAGCATTTGTAATTATTTTTATGAGACTTTGCAAAGGAAAAGAGACAGAATTTGAAAAGCTTTACTGCACTGATTCTGTTTTGGGCAAAACCAGGCTCCTACACAGAAGCTGACAGACTTCCATTCAACAGAATCTACCTACAGTCAGGATGTAAACAGAGCCATCAAAAGGACACAGAGATTTCTTCAGAAGCCTGTCATGTCTCTCTCCTCAGTGGCACCCTCCTCAGTCAATATCTGTAAACAAGTTGTCATATCCAAATTTGCGGCAAGCTTGCAAAGCGAAAAGCTTGTTGCCTTCTAATTAAAGATTTGTATACTGAGATAATTGGCAACCAGTAAGGAAGGTTCAGTGGTGTAGCATATAGCTCATCGTTGGTGCCTTGATGGTCTGACAGATGGGTATAGCGCCTTTAAATTACGGAGCTTTTATACTGGTATTTTCAGGAAATGTCAACAGTGTGATTATATTTTCATTTATGTTGTCTTTCCTTCCCATTCATTGCTTTTGTTTGGCATAATCACTTGTCACCTTTTGTCTCTAACTATACAATCTGTTAATATTTGTATAGGATGGCTCACAATGGTCCTGGTTAATGATTAGATTACTAAACATTGCCACACTACAATATGCAGCATTTACTAAATGCTGCAAATTAGATATGGAAATCATTGATACTATAATTATGACTAGCTCACAATAAAGTTAGTAAAAAGAATGTGAATATCATGCAAATTTTGCAAATGATTACAAAAATTCAGTTAGGTTTCAGATTTAAGAGTCATTGTATTTATAGATGCTAGGGATGAAACAATCCAATTGTAGTATCTTTGCCACTGCCTTGATCAAGAGTGAAAATGTGCTATATTAAAAATGTGCTTTCTAACAGATCCACGATGCTGTTCTTGTCTGTTAATTACTGCAGTTTAGTTTTCCTTCTTTCTCAGGAAAAAGCTTTGCAACAAAGATTTACAGTTTAAAACTATCAATGTGTCATATTGCTAAAGTTTCCCAGTAGCTTCTCAGCTAAGTGCAGGGCTGGCACAGCTCGCCTTTGTATATTTGCTCTTTGCGGCCCTGGGGTAGGAAGATTTTTTTTTATGTGGGATGGGGAAGAGACCAAAATGACTGTTTCATGACTGTTGTATAGTCTTTTCACTGCAAATTACAGTCAGGGCCAGTCAACTTCTAGGCAAACACTGGAAATCAAGACTGGGTGTCCATTTTCCTCTTTCTCTTCTATTAGGAAGAAATGAGACTACTTTTTACTAGTTAGACATTTTCAGTTCACTCCCAACTATAAAACTGTGTGTACCTCTGAGAAAAATAGTGAAAAATTTCAAGGGCTGCAAGCTGTGTCTGGGCCACAGGTAGAAGGTGTTTCTTTGCTGAAGAAGTTTTGACATTGTTGTGAATTTTGGAAGCAGAGCCTATCCCTGTCTGTGACTCACAGGTCTGATTTGCCTCCAGAACAGCAAGGCAGAGGCCAAAGACCCATCGTTGGGATCTGTGGACCAGCCCGCTGTGAGGATGGAAAATTTTCAGGTAACACAAATATTTTCATTCTCTTATATTGTTTTTAAATAAAAATATGGGATTGTCATTAAATTGTAAGCAGTTATTTAAAGCAAACTTCTGTAAGAAATGTTTTAAATTTTCCACAGTGCTCCCTGTAATCCTGAAATATTCCTCCAATATTTATTGTCTGGGACGAATGTGAACTAGAATTAAATCCATAGGCCATCATGTTTTTATGGCTTTTGAAATGTTTTATGTCATAACAATATACAATATATATTGTCTTTATCCTGTGTCCAGAAAACAAGTGAACAAAACCAACCAAACAAAAACCCAACACCACCAGTGGGAAATTGTGTAAGGATTATAGACCTCAGAAACTTGTATTTATAATAGCAGGAGAAAAACAGGAGATCCAAGAGGTTTAAAAATGTGGCAGTCCACTCTCATTTTACTGCCAGTCATTTTGCTAATCTGAGCTACATAATTGCTTTGCCTAACTGAAAGGAGCCTTTAAACAGACAAGCCAATATAAGTACTCAGATAGGAGACAGCTCTGTTTAATAACAGCAAGAGAAGTATAGAAGTATTTGTTTACCTCTGCTCATTTATGTCAAAATCAATTGTAATTAAACAGAAATCCAACCACAGAAGTAGTGCTTTAGCTGATTTTTCTCAATAGAAATGTCATATAGACCCGGTATTTAGGACATGCCAAAGCACACATTATTTTTCTTCTGTAATAAATATCTACATACAGTCTTTCCAGTTCTTTAGTAAAGGCTGTCTCAAATTTAAAAAAAAAAAAAAAAAAAGGAGCTACTGTTTCATGTAACTTCTGCGAGGTTTTCTGGTCATATTTTAGGAATTACTGAAGTTCTGAAAAGCAGAGTTAATTACATTCTCTGTTAGATATTATGTGGCATTTATTGTCCATCTGCTTACACATATGTACAGAAAATACAGATCTTTCATATCTATTTAAGGTATTAAAAATATGAAGCATAACATTATTTTATTAGTCTAAAGGAAGCACTGGTGTTCGTGAAGGTTTTTTACATAAAATCATAGAATGGTTTGAGTTGGAAGCAATCTTGAAGATCATCTAGTTCCAACCACTCTGTCACAGGCAGGGACACCTTCCACTAAACCAGGTTGTTCAAAGCCCCATCCAGCCTAACCTTGGACACTTCCAGGAATGGGATGATTTGTTCCAGTGCCTCACCACCCTCACAGTAAAGAATAGTGTGTTTGTGGTTAGACCAGAGAAATATAAGCTGCAGAGAATTTTACACCTCGTTTCATTACTGAGTAAATTCTAAATGGAAATATTTTCAATAATGAACACAAATTCACAACATCAATGGTGAATGGAATCAATCTCCTATACAAATCAATGTGAGCTCTATGTATGTATTCATAGACAAGATCTTTGTCACGTGAAAAAAGGGTCATCAAAGATGTGCTTTACTATTCTCTGTAATGCAATGAAGAATAGAGCACTTCAAGAGTGAAGGTATTGTGAACCTGCATGCTTTCAAAAAGAAGGTGGCATACATTTTGAAATGGATCCTCTGGTTTATTTTTTATTTGGACCTGTTAGTTGATAGTCATTCCAGTCAACGGAATCAACCTGTGAAGCATCCCTGACAATTAATGCTTATTTTTAGCTTCAATATTTATAGAAAGGAGTTTAAAAAATAGTCAGTTAGAAGAAGGTGTTTATGCAATAGTAAAAACTAGGCATCTCCTGTTGAAAGAGAAAAAAGGATATCTGAAATACAGGCTTTCATAGGACAATTAGAAATAACAAAAGCTACTGATATTTTAAAATATTTACTCTTATTCATGTACTTATCTAGCTATATTCTTATTTAGTCTTTATTGACAAACAAATGGCAATAAAAAGCTGCATTTTTAAATATTTTGTGAGTAAGAAGTTCTTAGGAATGAATGCACTTGAATGACTATTTATCAGTTCAAATCTTATAAATTATAATGATCCGAACTCTGTCTGCCTTGTTTAACTCCAAAAAAAATTTGATAAAATAATTTACAGGTTTTGTGAGGAATAGGATGGTATAGATCTAGGTGTAAGTCTAAGTCTATGCCTATTTATATATCCAGGCTTATGTATAGGGGAAATCAGACTTTAAATATATGTAGGTTCCTTTATTTACATAAATATATATAAAATCGTATCTGTATATGTGTGTATATATATATTTATAGTCTGATTTCACATATGTGGGAATACTGACATTTAGTATTAAATTGTATGGAGTACTTCAATACCAACTATAGTGTTCTTCATCCTATAAGCACAGTACATAAAATATTTCTTGGAAATGTTTGCATGCTGATGTTTACTTTGCATTTGTTTTTCTGCTTTTATGTATGTGCAATTTAAATAATTAGGATCCAGTTAAATTGAAGAAAATATTGTATTTATCAACTTGATTTGTCTACCCTGAGTCACTGTTTAAAAAAATAATAATTCTTGAGCTTCTCCTTTGTTATCATTATGCAAATTTCATATAATTAGTGAGTCAAAATAAGATATCTCTGTTTTAGCCATTGAAAGGAGCCAGCTATCTAAAGCATTAATTAATTAACTTCATAGTGCAATACATTTAGGGTGAAATCAGTACCCATAATTAATTCTGTTCACAATATTTATAAAGAAATTGTAGGAAATTGTAGATACCACAATAAAAGAATCTTTTTCTTTTAGCTTGCTATGGAAGGCAGATGTTAAATATAGCTCCTCTGATAATAAAATAAAATATGTAAGATATGTCTTCTGCTGCACCAAAATACATACTTTGCATTGCATTTTATATGTTGCCAATATAACTTTCATCCTACACTACCTTTAAATTTCCACCCAGAATACGTTTCCTATCTAGGTGACTGTTGTTTACAGATATCTTGTTTCCTTTTCTTTCTACGGCTGATAATTTAGCAGGTCTATTTTAGTGTATGTTCTCCCCTAAGTGCATAAAGCACTTCTGACTGTTTACCCTTAGAGCTCCAGAGAGTTAGGAAAACCTCTAGACTGCTTCTGTTTATTGTACACACATGCACTGTTAAGGGTTTATTTTCAACAGGAGGGAGACAAGCACAGAGATAAAGACCAATGGTGCATATCACTCTACCAGCACATCTTGCTGCACAGCGCAGCATATAACCTGTTTTACATATATATATATTTATATATTTACCTTTAAATTGATTCTATTTTCTCATATGTACTAATTTGGCCCTTGGTGGTGATAGTTCCCTTCGTGTTTGTAGTTTCTGCTACTAGTACAAAAATCCCTGTTCGATTTTCTTCACTGTATGCTAGCTGTAGCAGTCAAAATTACAGGCTAATGGTGAGACAAGCAGCTTATAATGTATGATAATCAATACTCAAAATCCGTTCCCTATGATGTGACATAAAAGAGTGAAATTAAAAGACAGAGAATTTCAAGGCTAGAGCACCAAAGCTCATGCAATGCAAGTGGGTTTCAATTCAAGGTCATTCAGTGGTTTTTTTGTTCTTTTTTGGCTTCATATTTAATTCAGTCACTGCTACGATGTCCAGGGAGTAGAAATGGAAAGTTAGTTGATACAGTGAGCAGGAATGCAAGTATAAAAATTGCTTTAACAAATACAGGAAACGAGAAGGGGAAAGAAGATACAGCATGCAATATGTACATAACATATATATGCTATATGATATATATCTCTTTTACTTAGAGATTGCCAGCCAACTTTGTATTTTTGTTGGCAGTAATGAATAATCTAAACACTCTGTAAGGCCCCTCGTCATAGCAGTGTATGCGTATGCACGTGTGTGAGAGCTAAAAATATAAATCTTCAAACATAACTTGGTAGCAATAAATTAACGTAATGAGTGTTGAAAATCTCAAAGCATAGTTTTTGGCACAGTACTGAATATCTACTGAATAAGTTTACAATACCTATTTCCAGTGACTGAGAACTTCTCTGATCTTTACCTTTCATCTGAGTTTGTTCGTTTCAATCTTAGTTTAGGGAATATTTATTTATTTAAAGAAATACAGTTCAGTCAAGTTTTAGAAAAAGAGTCAGTGTCAAAATAGAATTTCCCAGTTCTATATTTCATATATATATATATATATGTGTCTGTGTGTATATATATATATATATGTTGTCAATCTATATAGCAGAGAATTGTATATAGATATACATGAATATTTATTTAATGTATTTTAAGATAATATGACATAGAACCACTACTACCTGAAAGACAGAAAGAGTTTTCCTTCTACAGATGGCCTTTTTGTGGTATAATGAAATAGACGTGTAATGTTTGGGTTCTTTATGGGTGAGAAATCAAGGAGCAAAGAGGGATCTTGCTTTGATAGAGTAATTGAAAAGAGAGGAGCAGAGAAAAGTACTGGTCCATTGATCGTGCAATTCTGAGCATTTTATGGTAGCTAACACGCAGCAGGGTTTTATTTTTGTCTTTTGTTATAAAGCAACAAAATTGTTTACAAATATCCATACAAAGGATAGTCAAGCTTACAACATAAAAGTTATTTGGAGTGCTGATTAATTGTTTGGGTAAACCTTTAAAAGTGCCACAAAGCTTTTACTCAGCATTATCATGAATTCCATTTAAGAGAAAAATAACTTTAGATATTGTTAGGGAAAATCCTAAAGAAAACACCTATTTCTCCGATTTTTGTAAGTCCACTTTTAAAGCTAGAGGCTGAGCTTGCCACAAATCTGCTCCGAAGGATCAGGAAGATGAGAGTGTTTTTAAAAACCTATTGATTTGGTTTGTTTTGTGGAGTTTTATGCTTCTGGATGGGTTTTTTTGGAAGAGGAGGTGGTTTGGTTGTTTGGAGATTTTTTTTTTTTTTGAGAGAGAGAGAGAGTAGCAGTTTCACTCAGCTGTTTTAAGCAGCAGCTGTTTGATGCTGTAGAAGCTCCGGAAAACTAGATACGGAGAACTTTAGTGGAGGTGAACTAATGGGTGGAATGAGGTGTATAGCTGTGTCCTTCATTTGTATGGCTCCCATTTCATTAGGCAATTGCCACACATATGTTGTCTCTGTGGTTATGCATACCAATGCCATCTCATTCAAGTGAAGTAAAATCAAACACAACAAACTTAAATTTCTTCCTTAAATTCTTTTCAGTTCTGCCACTGTGTTACAGTCCAAACATTGGGGATATTTTATTCCTGCTTTTCATCATGATAATTTAAATTTTTATTATATACTAAAACTAGCATGTGGATTAGTTTTCCTTGGAGATCCTAGAATCATTGAATGATTTGGGTCAGAAAGGGCCTTGAAATATCTACCATGGGCAGGAATGTCCATCACTAGATCAGGTCGCTCAAGGTCTTGTCCAACCTGACTTTGAAATCTTCCAGTGATGGGACATCCACAATTTCTTTGGGAAATCTGTTCCAGTGCCTCACTATCCTCATATCAAAGAGTTTCTACCTCATGTACAGTCTAAATCTGCTTTCTTTCAGTTTAATGCAGCCCAGGACACAATTGGCTGTCTGGCCTGTGAGCACACACTGCTGGCTCATATCCAACTTTTCATCCACCAGTATCTCCAATCCTTCTCAACAGGTCTGCTCACAATCTGTCCATCCCCCAGTCTGTATTGATAATGGTGAATTCTCCAACCCAGGTGCAGGACCTTGCATTCAGACTTGTTGAACTTCATGATGTTCACAAGGCCCCGACCTGTCAAGCCTGTCACAGTCCATCTGGATGGCATCCCTTCCCTCCAGGGAATCAGATGCACCACTCAGCTAGTTGTGATCCGAGGGTGCACTCAGTTCCATTGTCTATCTCTTTAATGCAGATAATAAATAATGCTGGTCCCAAGTGGACCCTGGAGGGACACCTCTCATTACTGGTTTCCACTTGGACATTGAGCCACTGACTGCAACTTTTTGCATGTGACCATCCAGCCAGCACCTTATTGATCTGGCAGTCCATCATCAAATCCATCAATCTCCAATTTAGCACCAAGAATATTGTGGCCATATCAATATTTGACCATATCAAAGGCTTTACAAAAGATGTTGTTTTGTCCACTGATGCAGTCACTCCATTGTAGAAAGCCACCAGATTAGTCAGACACAATCTGTCCTCAGTGAAGCCTTGTTGTCTGTGTCTAATCACCTCCCCATCTTCCATATGTTTTGATACATCTTCCAGGAAGATCTGTTCCATGATTTTACCAGGTATACAGCTGAGGCTGACTCACCTCTATGAATTTTATGTTTAAAGCCTTTATGTTACATCCTTTTCCTCAACAATCACTTTGTTTTGCTGTCCCTGTACCTAATTCTCTCCTGCTTTTAGTACTTTTTTCAGGACTTACACCAGACTTAGATTTTCGAGTCTTCAAGGAGGGGATCACTTATACAGAATGACACTTTTTCACACAACCGTGTCATTAACAAGTATCAGTTCTGAGCAAATTATCCCAGTTTAACATCACTGTGACATAATACAATTTTAGTTTAATTTAAGTCCTATTTATTCATATCTTTTAAGAAATGTGAAAAACTGTTTACCCTCTTGGATTCCCATAGATCACCTTTGGTGTTTCTTTTCTCATGTTTCTGCAGTGCAATCATCCATTACTCAGGTGGTGATATAAGATTACTAGGAATTTATTTTCTAATTTAGAAAGATGATGATTGCTGAAATTCTCCCCATCTTTGGGTCAACATGTTTGTTCTGCTTTTCTGAAAACTTGTTCTGCATGTTTCTGTATGTGTGTTTCATCCTTATATTTAAAGGTATACTAACAGGTTTTTGTCTAACTGGAATTCTAGGCATTTTAAAAATACTAAATTCCTCAAATAAAATGAGTATTGAATCCATCTGCCCATTTTGTGAAAGAAAAATGATTAATAGCTAAAGATCAATGTATAGTTAACTGAAACCTAGAGATGACAAGAGGATTTATTTTATGTATTATTTTTCTTATCCCTGATACTTGGTTAGAGTTGGGTACAATTTTAACACAGTAAATATTGGCCCAAATGTAACCTATTAAATGTAAATGACACACAAACCAAGTTTTTTAAAACAGAAAGTTTTCTTTGAATTTTAGAATAGGAAGTACTAAAACTTATGTTCTAAAAATGTAGCAAAGGAATCTCATTTAACTATATTCTTTGAAAGAAATAAGGACGTAGAAATCTTATCCAAAAACATCATCAGTTCAAATAGTGTGTCACGGTTTGTCATTCTTCCAAATTGTATGTATTGAGCAAATCCATTTTCACTTACTTGCACCACAACAAAAAAGGGGAAAACTGATTACATGATCCCTACTCATATCTAATAAAATTGCAATATGCACTTTTTGACAAGCTTATATTTAATGCATACTGATGGAAGATTCTAGTTCTCTGTTCTCAGCAGGAAAAGTAGGCTTTTTAAGAAAACCTTTTTATTTTGTGACTGTCACACAACATAACAATTACAAATGAAATGGAGGTGACAAAAAAAGAAAAAACAGCTTGCTGATTTTTATGAAGTGTTTGTATTTCTAGAAAGGCAGTCACTGTTCGGTTATTTGATTTGAAAAATTAATCCTTATAATTCCTTTTGAGTTCCCTAAGTACTGTTCATTCTTTTCTAGCATGAGTTTTACAGAACAAAGCCTAAAAGATTTCTACAGCAGATTAGTTTACAGATGAAGCTCAATTCCACTGAGAATGATTCTCTAATGACCCCTTTATACTTCCACTGGGCTGTGTGAATGCTTTAAATGTGGAGAACAGAGTTAAATAAATCTATTGTCTCAACTAACAGGTTTATGCAAACCTTTTGAAATATTTTAATTATAGCTTCTTCTTTTTCTCCATAATTAAGAAACCAG
This sequence comes from Cnemophilus loriae, assembly GCA_013397755.1. NCBI lineage: Eukaryota > Metazoa > Chordata > Aves > Passeriformes > Corvidae > Cnemophilus > Cnemophilus loriae. The sequence continues at coordinate 980,173 of VZTF01002804.1, read as the reverse complement.
ATGTCAAGTAAGCCCGTCACGTGATGCTCATAGCCAATCCATTAGTCTAAATAAATCCACTTATAATTAGAGTTTTCTCTCTTTCTCCTTTGTTTTGCAGAACAAGAAGAATGTGTTAACTGCACAGATGAATGCAGAGTGCTTGGTCATTCTGACAGGTGTTGGATGCCACAGTTCCCTGCAGCCAGTCAGGCTGAGAATGCAGATTATCGCACAAATCTCTTTGTACCCACAGTTGAAGCTAATGTTGAGACTGAGACATACGAAACTGTGAATCCCACTGGGAAAAAGACTTTTTGTACATTTGGGAAAGACAAGAGAGAGCACACTATTCTCATTGCCAATGTTAAACCTTACTTAAAAGCCAAACGTGCCCTGAGTCCTCTGCTTCAGGAGGTTCCCTCAGCATCGAGCAGCCCAACCAAGACATGCATTGAGCCTTGCACCTCAACAAAAGGACCACTGGATGGTTGTGAAGTGAAATCAGGAGCCTTGGCTGAACCAAGCAGCCAGTACTTGTCAACTGACAGTCAGTATCTATCGCCCAGTAAACAGTCAAAGGACGCTTCCTTCATTGCATCAGATCAGATGGCTAGGGCCTTTGCAGACGTGCATTCCCGAGTGAGCCGAGACTCGAGTGAGATGGACTCTGTTCTGGAGCAGTTAGACCGTTCAGCCCGGGATCTAGGCAGGGAGTCGGTGGATGCCGAGGAAGTTGTGAGAGAAATAGACAAGCTCTTGCAGGACTGTCGGGGAAGCGACCCTGTGGCCATCAGAAAGTGAGGGGGAAAATAAGGACAGGCTGCCAGTTGCATTCCTCTTCTGCTGATTGAAAGTAAATAAATAAATAAATTCCCTGGTTGTAACAGAATTACAGGAATGAAGGAAGACCAATGCTGCTTTAAGGCTTTTAGTGAACATCTGAAGTGCCCACAAGTATGTTCTTTTCACTGCTCTTTCTTTTTGACAGATAACACTGGTTTCATTTTGACCAAACTTTCGTTAGGACAGAGTCAAGTACATCAAGAACAAAATGAAAGAAGGAAAGACAGTGCCGTTTTGACAATCTGATAGGAAGGTGTGAGAAAGATGGAATGGAAATACGTCTGATACTTTAAGACTGTCCTCAATAGCTGATGCTGACTTTACTGTTTACGTATAAACCCCAAGAAAAACAGGGTTGAATAATGCTGATCTGTGGTGAATTTCCAGCAGCCACCACAGGCTTCTACTGAAAGTCCTATAAAGAGTTCTTGTAGTAGTCCAAGTGACGCCAAACATTAACATTCATTTGTGGTAAACATTTATGTACAAAGGTATCTGCCACAAATATGAAAAAAGAAAAAAAAAAAAAAAGAAGAACAATAAAACAAAAAGAACCATTCCAGATCATTATTCAAGAAAACATATCCTCATCATTAATGAAACACTACATATCATATTAAGGTTAAATGTAAAATGATATAGTCCATCTTGTCCTGCACACACATAAGCTAATTCACTTGATAAAATGAAAAAAAAAAAAAAGGATTTTAATACCTATATAGCTTTTTAGTGTCCAACAAAGCTATAAATAGTTAGTGATAAGTTAAAAAAAAAAGAAAAGGAAGTGAAATAAAGTTTGGGAAAAAAAGTTACCTTAAGGGTAATACGGAAAAGAAATTAACATTATTAACACTTTTTTATTCATTTGTGGACACTAAAACAGCTCAGGAAAGTGAAAATGTCAGACATCCACAAAAATCACATGGTCATTTAAATGTGCAAATGTAAGAAGATTCAGTGTGTTTACATCAAATGACATATTTTTATTGATTTATTGCAGATTCAGTGCATATGAGCCAAATTGTTGAGTGTATAAGAGCTATATTGTGTATTTTATTAAATTAATATATAGTTGTGTTGCAAAAATATTTGGGCTTATATTGTAAATGGCAAGTGTTGCCTCAGTAGCTGTCGAACTCTATGAGTTTTGTTTTTTCCTGCTTCCTTTTCCCCATGGAATATGGGAAGCAGCGCCTCAGAGCAAAGTCTCTTGTTTAATGTATGGTCTACGAAGTACTGCAGTACATAATCTGTTCAAAATGTGTTTGAGTGAGCTGATGGAGCTAACTGAACAGCCTACAAATACATCCATCACTCATGGTTATGTGCAAGTCCTTGTAGAAGCTTCTACTGCAAACCCATGTTTAATAACAAAAATTACACTCGAACCAACATCTGGAACTTCCTTGGGTTGTTTTTTTTTTCCCAAACACATGCAGCCAGCCTGTTCAATGTAGGATATTTGACTGAATTCTTCAGAGATGCCACCATTTTCAAAGTTTTGGTATTAAGTTTATAGAGCTGAAAAATATGTCAGTGCCAGTGTGGCATGAGCAGTATTTTATCCGATTCTTTAGAACGTGCAATAGCTTACTGCAGTTCTAGATAAATACTGCTTATTCTGGGGGGTATTTTTAGTCAGGTTTTCACTTGATCTGAATATTTGCAGAATAACTTATAATAACTTGGGATATAGTTTCTACTTTTTATTATTGTTTCTGAAGAGTGTTTTTACTGCATGTGAAAAATTCAAAATGACTTTCAGATGAAACTTATAAAAGAAGAAATGAACTTCCACAGTACAAGAAGAAGCAGAAGAATAAAATGTTTAGCTCAGGATTTGTCCCTTATATACTTCAGATACTCTGCTGGGAATACCACTATGGCATATTGTTTAAAATCTATGTATTTTTTTCTTAAATTTAATCTGTACTATAAAAACATTTATAAAAGGGGTTGGCAATCTGAAATACCACAAGCCATAGTTTTTTATCAGTTCAAGAAAAAAAGTTGACCCAACAGCCTATTTTGGTTTTGGGATTGCATTTAAATTGTAATTTTAGCTAGTCAGTCCTACAATGAATTGTCTTTGGGAGACACCAATTCTGACAGTTTGCTTTTAGCTCCTCTTAAAAACTGTCTACAATTACATGCAAAAGGAAGGATCTTGTACATGTCTTATCAAGCTACTCTCCATGTTTTGGACAATTTATGTATCTAAAATGTGGTGTTGTTTGTGTTATATAATTTTTTTTTTTTTTTTTTTGGCCAGGAGACCCGAGATTGGTTTTGCTTGATAGCTTGATAGCTTGAAATTCCATAGTGGAGAGGATTTCTTATTGTTTGATCAGTCTTTTCTACGTATTTCCGTGGTGCCCATCACTTCAGTGTCTGTGCACCAAGTCTTTAGCTCTGCCAGTGAGATCCATTAATCAGCAAAATCTAAGCCAGTATGTAAATGCAGTCAAGTGATGGAGATTTGTGTATTTTATAAAGGATTTTAACACTGAGTAACCAATTGTACAATTCATTGTATGTTTCTGAAGACATAAAACCACAACATTCTGAGAAAGGGCTGTGCCAATGTAAGAGGAATTTACCTTAAGGCTCTCTGTCACTAGTGATTTACTAGCTTTAGCTGTTTAACACATTATCTGTATTTAGTAGTGATTATTTATTTACCACTCTGAGGTAATTCAGAATTCATGACTCACAGCTTTATAGAAGAGTTTAGGAAATCTTGCTTTTATTTAATTTGTCTTTCAATTGCCTTGTTTTGTAGAACTCTGGCATACTGCTTACCAGTATAAGAATATCCCAGGTTAAAAATTGTATTTCACAATTTAGAATGGATACATAATGAACCAATATACCAGCAGAGCTTATATAATGTGAGTTTTGCTGGTTCAGTCAAAATTAACATGATTGTGTGTGAAGGACGTACTGCACACAAAAGAATTTAAAGTGTTTTTTCTCCATGGTATCTCTACTATCACCATTGGAGAAAGAGGCAGCAATGAAAGATAAAGTTTATGAGTTATTTCTCTCATCTTTTACACACATGCTTTATAAGACTGAAAGGAAATATCTGCCACAAGATTATAAAAGGAAAGCTGGAGTTAAGGGAGGCAAGTTAAGCAACTAATAAATTTGTACTGTACACTGTGAATAGCGAATAAGACATTCTGTATCTTTTCTTAATTAACAAAAGCCAGCAACTGGGAGTTCCTTATACAATTGGCCAATCAAATCAGAACTCAAAATCAGACCTTTCTTTTCCTCTTTTTTTTTTTCAATTGGCATATTTATGAGGAAACAGATTCTCGTGAACTGTGATTTGCCACATAAGAATAGAGGTTTCCCAATCCAAGTTACCCCTAGAAGTCAAACTTTGTTCATAGTGGAGCAAGATACACCATTCAAACAAGCTTTCATGTTGCTTGCTGCCAAATGGAAGGGAAATTGCTGAGGTCAAGGAGGAGTCTGAAGCCTAGCATAACATACATCCATTCATTATTGTTTAATTGCTTTCTTTTGACATCAGGCAGCAGTTATTATTGCATTAATTTAAATGGGAGTTTTGGCTATCAAGATTTGTTGACTTGAAGTGTAATTGAATGAAATCTGATTAAGGTTTTGACTTCTCTGGCCCAATTGTGATACAGGTTGGCATTCTCATTTATCAGCCCCTGTCTCCCCATATGGCTCAAAGTTGCACCAATGACTGGTGAATGACACAAAAAACCAAACAAAAGCAGCATACATTGTATGGATTTTCTCAACCGCTATTGTTTAATGGCTGTGTTTAATGTGACCTATCTGGAAAATGAGGACTACGAATAAAAAGCGATTACTAATAGTGGTGTTGCCTGCTTTTGCATTCATTAACACAGAAGAAATGTGTTAAACACTGCATACCACAGGGAGCCTGATGGTAATTACTTTGGAAAAGCAACTTGTGGCAATGCGGCTGTTACAGCTAGTTATCAGTTTGCCAAAAAAATGACAGTTCCTGCTTCATTTATTAGAAATGTGTAACCGTTTTCTCTCAACAGGAAGGTGGCGAAGAGTTTTCATCAAGCTGGGTAGGTTTATCTTTTAAGCAGCTGATGCACTGAATCCCTACAGGCTGTTATTTGCTCACAGAAACATGGAGTTGAATAAAGGATATTTTGGTTTAGTACACTGGTATGAGTTCACCAAAAACATTATAAATCGGGTGGGGCTGCAAGTTCTTAAAAGACTGTCAGCCTAACAGGGGAGATCAAAACACTGCTTGAGTACAGAAGTGGAGAAGGATAACCTGAAGAATGCAAAGGATTGTTTTCTTCTTTTTTTTTTTAATGTGTCTTTCTTAAGAGAGTGTGAGTAATTTTATTCATGTTGCTGTGAAAAATGCAACAAATTGCTGGGAAAAATATTACTAAGTCTTATGTCTGTTTTTTTTTTAGTTTGTTGTTATAATTTAACACTTTCATTAGCCTCCTTTGGTTGGTTGGGTTTTGATGTATTTGAGCATTATGATTAATCCCTCAGAATGTGTGTCCCTCTCTATCTGCTCCTGTGGGATTGTAGTAATGACATACCAAATAGTGTAAAGCTGTACAGCAGATTTTTTAGGGTTTTGTTTTGGTTTTTTTTTTTAAGTGGGGAGTTTTCTGACGTTTGTATGTTTGTTTGTTTGTTTGTTTGGGGTTTTTAAAAAGTAATTAAGTATATAGGCATTGCTTTTGACAGCTAAATAGAATTTCAGTTTGTTCAGAATACTACAGGTGTTATAAAGGTGTGTGCTATTCCTGCAGACAGATTACCTTTCACCCGTCACATTTTTTCTGCAAGTCTCCTTGCCAGAAACAAAACCAGCCTGCATCTGGTTAGCTGCCCATCGTAGGCACTGAAACCCAACAATGTTATCTCCCCTTTTTCCTGCTACATATATCTGTCTTTCTCACAGGCTGATTTCCAAAATCTAGCAAGCCACTGTCTGTGCAGAGTCCTGACAGAAGGTACCTTATGCTGCTGATGACCTCACTGGACATGGAATGTTACTTTTACTGTCTTCGACTGTGTGTGATTCAGAGCTTGGCTGGATCCACAGTATATGTAGAACAAGTCATAAACCATCCTCGCTTTTCTTTACCCAGAATACAGAGTCATTGATTTCTCATTTGGAAAGTAGCCAGTCTGTCAAACCGAGATTTTTAGATCTCCTTTAAGCCAACCACGTATTACTGCTTCAGGGTGCTCACTCATGGGATAAATACCCTATCCTTATCCTTTATTGAGTCTAAGACATGAAAGCAGCGGAAAGCTTATTTCTTCAGTTAGTAATGTTTCCCTAAAAATGAAATTTCTCCAGTAGAAAGGACAACTGTCTGCTGTACGCATAGTTTGATTTGTGAAAGGTCACCTTAGTTTCAGTAGTGCATGAAGAAATGGATCAGTGAATTAATGAGCCATCTAAGAATTTTCTGAGATGTATATTCCATAATGCATATGTTATGATTCAGGGAAAGGAGCACAGCATCTTGGTTTATTTATTGTTAATGGTTCCCGATAATGCCTGGCTTAGAAAAATATTTAGTTCAAATTTTGGGGTAACATTTTTCTCTGTCTGGGCGACAAATGATTTTTAATATTTTTAAGATTTTTTTTTCCCCTAAATACATACTAGTCAAATGTTGGGCTCTTTGTTAGTTTTTGAAAATGGTGTTCTGACATGGTTCCGCCCTTTAGGTTCTTTAGGCTAGAGATAATACCTTTGATTTGGGCAAGACTCCAAAATATCTGTAAACATTCTGAAATTTATCTTGGTAAGAGTTAGGACTAGCTTGAAACATAGATGATTGGACAGCATATTCAGATTTTGACCTACTGAGGAATGGAATAATGAAAATTCCATTTCTGAAAACATATTTTATTTAATACTTTGAACACCAACTCTATGGAAATTTTATTATAGTGCACCTACTGAACTACTACCAGGGAACTAGGGGAAGAGTTAGCCAGTAATCCTCAATGTTCTTGAAGTTAAAAGCAACACTGAAGTTTTATCTGGAAATCGACTATTGCTGTTGCAGTACAGAAATGTCTGCAACAAGAAATACTCCTTAACAAATTTGCAATTGCATTTTGTAATACCCGTACATTTTCCATCTTTTTAAGGGCAATCGCACAGAGAAGTCTTTCCAATGGTTTGACAGTGATAAAAATGGATCACTACGCTGGCATCAGCATTGAAATAAAAACACCGTATATGTCTGACCATCAGAATATGGCATTTATCTATTTCTGTTATTATTGTCTATAGGAAAATGTTCCATGCATATATTTTTTAAGCCTTTTACAACAGGCATCGATTACGATGCTGCATGCTGTAGTGATTTCTACAAGTGTCCCTATTAGTCACTACTCCTTTCTTTTTATATGTCAATTTAAAATTCTTTACACTGTAAATTTATCTAATGTAGAGAATTTAGAGTAGATTTCTTATTTGTCTTCAAAGATATTTCACACTTCTTACCATATAATAAAAAATATTCATCATAATATTTGTAGATAAGACCTCAATTTATTTCTTAAAATTCTTTGGTTTAAAATTTGATTAATGCTGCTGAACTATATTAAAACCATATTTTCCAATTAAAATACTCATATTTTTACGAAAAAATTCTTCATTGACTATTACGAGTTCAGTGGGGGATCTTATTAGGAGTATTGCAATAAACTAGTCAGCTCTAAATAAAAATATTTTCTTGATAACTAAGCATATAACTATTTCACCTCCAGTGAAAAATTATTTCTTTTTGGATTTTTGTACTGAAATTATGAGAAAAAATAATCTGATATGTGTATTTTGGATAACTAATACGTTTAATATCCTCTAACTATAATGCTGTTCAAAGAAGTGATATTGCATTATGAGTATATATTTAGAGACTGTCTTAGACCAGATGAGAAATTGTATTTATTCTGAATACCCTTAAAGTTTCTATGCTTGAAGATGTATTGGCTATAGGAATGATTCTGTATTTCCTTGTGCCTCATTTTAAATTGAGAACAAAATTAATATAAGCACTGCTATATCATTTAATGAGGATTTGTATAATACCATGTGAGTATAGTAAATACAGCAGAGAAGAATACATGTGAAACTATTTTAACAACATTACAGTACCATTGTACTATAAGAGATTTAGAACAGAGATTAGCAACTGTTAATAAGCCTTTATCTTTGACCACATGATAAGCTTCTTAAAAGCGCTGTGGCTTTGCCTCTGTTTAAGGGCTGTAGTACTAGCGGAGAGCACCAGAATAATGGTCCTGTTCAGACTCTGGGTTTCTTTTGTGATGTCTTCTTCTGGGAGACTCCAGAGGTTGATAACCATGCTTCTATAATAATTTTTGCACCTCCATCAGCCAGTGTAACTGAAGCAAGCTCCCTGGTATATATCAGTGCACTGCCACTCAGTGCTCCGATGCTACCTTTGCAGAGTCTGTTCAGGTGACTCGTTTAGGGATCCAATATGGATGTCAATTTTGTTAGTACATCTTTTTGGACACGTCAAAGTAAGACACAGCAATCCTTTAAAATGAAAAGAACATCCACTTTTTGAAAGAAGTAACAGTTTTTGAAAAGCAGCCTCCAGAACCATCCCCATCGCCCACCCCCCACCGGCCAAAAAAAGAAAAAAAGAAAAATTACCCAGGAAAAATAGTAAATATAGCCTTCCTTGTATACACTTTTCCCTCCACACCGCAGTTGAGTCACACTGTCGATGAGTATAAATCCACCACCATTCTTTTCTAAATACACCTGTTCCAGCAGACTAAAACAGTAGAGGGTGATGGAAGTTTTAGAAAGCCTGTATAATGATATCAAGCACAGTGTCTTTTAATTTCCAAATGAAGCATCTTTTTCAAAAGATTCCTACTTCTACACTTATTAATAACCTTCTGTGCACTCCTAAATCATAAAACCATTGCAGCTGCAGTGTTAATGTGGCTGGCAGTAGAAACCAAGATAGAGAAGGAAAAGGAATACTATGCTTTAGGCAGACTTCCAGTTCCTATTACATCTTATCCCTTTAGCAGAGGTGAAATGTCAGGGGCCCATCATATTATGGCAACAGTAGGAGAAGTACAAACAATTGGAGGATGTCTGATTCAAGCACTCTTGTTCATAAAGCTTTCATGGAGATTTGCCAAGCTTACTGTGGGATCAAGAATGTAAACCTGAGACAGCTCTGCTGATAACCAGTAATTCCTGTAGTCTAAGGTGATGTTCACATCACCTCCTGCCTTGAAAAATTTCAAGCTTCTATCGACAATGACAACAGGCAAGGAGCCACCAGGTACAGCTGCCAAATCTTGAATCCCATAGCTTCTTGTAAGTGGATGCCAGCTCCCCTCATTCACTTTATTTCCTTCATCCTGCGTGTTTACAAAGCATACTAGCAAATGCAAGCTGACACTTCCAACCCTTGAAGGGTGGTCTGGAGAAAGACCAATCCTGATTCAATGCCTGTGTTTGTTAGCACAGAATGCTTTCTTGCAGACAGATAAAAATCAGAACTCTATTTGAAGAACCACCTGTTTGCTCAGTTTGGGTATTTCTTTAGTTATTATTTTTGTTGCATTTTATAAATAATCCAGAAAATCTTCAGCATCGGTGAAGCTAAAAGCATGCTCATTTTCAACAGCAGCATAAATATTAATCACAATCACCAGTCAAGACTGAGGATTTTATTTGGCATAACATGTACCACCATGCAACAATTATGTAAAAATGGAAGTTATTATGAGCTGTAATTAATATACTGTGTTACCAGCTGACTCAAAGCACTTTGCTCAGCATCCTTGGTTTTAAAGACTGCATCTGAGTGGTGGTAAAATGTATACTAAATTCAGTAAAGCACATCAACAGCCCTAGGCTTCCTCTTCTAGTGGTGACTAGCACTGAATTTTATTTCTGCTGGAATCTTGCTATTAAAAAAAAAAAAAAAGGCAGTATAATTGCTGATTTACCACCACTGCTTAATCTAATTCAGTTCTTAGTGGTCCATTAGCATAACAGAATTTGCATTTTATTTCACAGAAAATGTTATGACTCCACCTGCCTTAGTTCAGAAAATGTATCAGAAACAGGAAAAAATGGTACAAGCAAAGAAATGACAAATCACTTACATTTACTAAAACAACTTATCTATAAAAGGGAAAGGGTACACGTAGAGTGTACCATCTTTACAAGTGAACTAAAAGTTTACCAACCCCCCTCACATCCTTCAGTTCCATCACTCAGTTTCCATTTTATTGGGTTTCCACAACTCAGAAGTAATTTTCAAATGTGCTGCTATCACATGCCACTATCCTTGTAAAATTTTATTCATTGTGAAGACTGTGACAGAAAATGTGCAAAGACATATGCAGGGATATAGTGCTTCACCAAACTATAACATTGCTAAACATAACTGTCTTCCTATTGCCTTGGACCTAATCCAGACACTAGAGATCATACAAAAATTACAAGTTATCACACCCTGCCCAGAGTGAGGTGATCAAAATAATAACAAATTAGGCTATTTTTTATTGACAGTTTATACGTATTCCATTATATTTTTGCACTTCCCCCTTCACCTAAGGGTGACAGCTGTCATTTTAAAGGTGACTCTTTACATTCCTTTACAGAGTCCCCTAACAGATGGAAAGGTCTTTGTTTCCCAGGGAACACTGACAGGTTATGATTTCCAGAGCTTTTAATCATTTTAGCAAAACTTATACACATCTGTCAATTACTCTATTCAGTGATGTTAATAATACAGCAATCTGAGAATGACAAAGAACACTCTTCTTTCCTTGAAAACACAACTTTTCCATCAAGACTGGAAACACAGAACAAAAACACTTTTGAAGAGCTCTTTTCTCCCAGACAAATCAGTGTAAGTCCCAGGGTTTTTGGTCGGGTTGGGATGGAGTTCATTTTCCCCACAGCAGCCCTCACAGTGCTGTGCTCTGCATTGGTAGCTGGAAAGGTGTTGGTAACACACCTTTGGCTCCTGCTGAGCAGGGCTGGCACAGCATCAGTGCCTGTCTCCCCAGCATTCCACCCTCACTCCCACCCCCAACAGTACCCTGGGGATGGGAAAACCTTGGCACAGGCTGTAGGCAGGACAGATGACCGAAGGGGTAGTCTATACGATATCTTCTCAGACATGAAAGCTAAGAGAAAGGAGGAGGCAGGAGGGATTCAATATTTATGACATTTGTCTTCTGGAGCAACTGCTAGATGTACTGAAGTCCTGCTTCCCAGAAAAGGACTGGACATCACCTGCTGATGGGAAGTAGAAAATAAATCTTTTCTTTTCCTTTGCTTCTGCACATGGTCTTGCTTTTGCTGTATTAAACTGCCCTTATCTTTTCCCATGAGGGTTTTTTGCATCTCATTTTCTTCCTCTCCTGTCCTCCTGAGGAGGGGACTGTTAGGGCAGTTCAGTGGGCACCTGGAGTCCTGCCAAAGTCAACCCACCACAACCAGCATTTATAGTAACAGTAAAATTTTATTTTCGTAATACATGTCCACAGAGCTTTTCTTCTCCTCTCCTGAGCTACAGTGAAGCTATAAATCATTAAAATATACAACCGATAAAACATGACAAGTTGGCATCACACAAATAATTAAAACCAAAGTCATTGTGCAGAACTGATAATTTTGGTCAGGTACAGAGTAAGGGCCTTCACTGTGGTGCTTTTCCCGGTCCTGACAGCAAGCACTTGAAGCTCCCAAGGCTTCAGAATAGAGGCAGCAGATGTGTGCGTACCAGTAAATGTGGTAGCTCTACCTCATGACTAACATGCAGCTCATTCATTCATTATAGAACTGAGGCTGCAGTCCCCTTATGTAAACCAGGTATGTTTTGCAGTGATGTTACAAGGTATCCACATAGAAGTTACACAGCTTTTACAGAGCGATGTCACTGGGATTTTTTTGAGGGTTTTTTTGAGATCTATATAACGTTCAATATGAGCAGAAACCTGAACATTTAAAGAAAAACTTTGTATAAAAAAATAGAATTTTTTTCAGAAAAAATATGTTTACAGCACCCTATACTTATATTTTTTTTTAAAATCAGAGGAAATTTTATTCTGCTACCTACTACAAAAAGCAAATATAGCTCTAATGTTTTGCAATGTAACAACAACTTAACTTTACCTTAGTAACAGAACCCTTTCAGCTTTCAAACTATATCTTTAAGTTGTCTCAATGGAAGATTTTATTGTCATCAGGCAGTTCCTAGTACTATTTAATATCATTACAATAGCATTTGAAGACCCTAGAGAAGGAGTCACAGCTTCTTTTAAAGCACTACTGATAAGTAGTGAAATGTTTCATATTGAAAAGATATTAGAGAAGCAAAGCAAAGCAAAGCAAAACAAAACAGTATTTCGGACACAGAAAATCTTATTATCTCCAGACCAGTCACAAGTGGAGTAATACGACAGAATTTATAGGTTACGGTCTGCACAGGCAATGTGTACTGGAGCCAGGAATTTAACTTGAATTTCCTCATAATTCTAATCCAGACCTTGAACTATTGCAACCACCTTTGTAAATTCTTCAGGAAGATCAGATAGGTTATGGATCAGAAAGGCAGTTCCTAGAATTTAAACCTGTTCCACAACAGTTTAATCCCAGCCTTTAACCTCCTCTCTGTATACACTGTATAAACTCTGCCATTCTTCCAGCAACAAAATTGTCAGGAAGGGTGTTTCCCATCATTTTCTTAGGCGCCTTAGACTCCTAGGGTCCTCGACATCTCTGTATAGATTCTCTCGAAAAAAGTATGGACTATTCAAATGCTCTTCTGTAAAGTAAAATAAGTGGCAGCTGGCACCATACAGTTTTGTTATAATGAAAACATGAGGTGGTTGCCATTACGCAGTCCTGCACTAATGAGAACAGTAGGAGTCTAGCATTACAATGGTCTAATGAAAACAGGAAATGGCTGGCATTAGATTGGTATAATGAAAACAGGAGGTGGCTGGCATTATGCTTATACAATAAATAAATTAAGATTTCTGGCCCTACCAATCTCATCTACATAATATATGATTCCAGTGTGCATGAGAGAAGCTTATGCAAAATCAGGGACAGTGACAGTAAAGAGCATTCTTTTTTACATCACCTCAGAAGCAGGGTGGTGTCGTTTTCCTTTCAACTGTTTATTTCTTTTTTGGTGGTTATACATGAGCAAAACAGGGACACGGTTTTGAAAAATTGGCACGTAACCTATACAGACTCTTTTATTTAAAAATAGCCAAAAGTAGCTTGTTTTCTGGTGGCTGTCATGCTCCAATGTGAAAGGTTAAAAATAGCTTATCCAAAAGTGAAATTTGATATGACTGGAACTTTTTTAATGAGTCTCACACTTAGACCTCCCAATCTGGGCTAAGTATGCAATTGATAATACTTTGGGGTGTTTCATGCAATACAGAGAATGAGATTGATACTTGCTGATAAAAAAAAGAAAAGAAAAAAGAAGAAAAATGTAAGCACAAAATCAATCATTTAGCTAATGGGCTTTCTTCTAAGAACAGAAGGGTCAGGTTGTTTTCTTCCTTGTTTTTCAAACTAACCTTTCTAGTTGAGTCTTTTTAATTATTATTACACAAGAGGGTCTTCTGTGTAGGTCTTAGACAATGAATAGAACACCATCATCCCTTTTATTGCAACTTTTAGAGCCATCTGAAACTGATTGATTCTCACTCTCCTTAATCTGGCTGAACTCACCATGAAGTTCGTACAGTTCAAGGCCAGTACATTAAGGCACTGCATCAATCCACTCATACGGTACCTTTCAGCCACTCAGTCTCCCATTTCTCATCTTCAAGCTCAACTGCATTGTTTCTGGACATTTTCCACTGAAACCAAGAGATGAAATGAAGCAAGAAAATGTTTAGAGTATGATTTTCAAAGCAGCAATTAGTGTGCTGGAATGTTCCAGCATAAAACACTGTGCTTCCTGCAGCCTGTTATTCTGCTGATAGCTTCGGTTTCCACACTCAGATTGCAGTGAAAATATTCCAGTCAGGTAGCTTGGAGTGAAACAGCAGTGTGATGCAAATAAGGAACAGATAATCAAATCAAACTTTCTAATCGAGTTTTGCTATGCTGACTCTCTTATTTCTCTCTAGCCTGCAGTTTGCATGTTTTACAACACTGCAGAATTAGCTTAAAGAGTAAATACTTGTGAGTTTATCGAATCCTGTCGTGTCTCACATATACCGAAGAACAAATGAAGGAAACTAATCTTCCTGCGCTGCTTCTATTATTACTTTAATTTCTTTGCATCTTTGGTGTGGTTCTGATTGAATCCTTTTGAAGGAGGGGAACAGAAGATGAAGAAGCCAGAGAGGTAAAACAGGGTGAGTGCAGTTAATAAATTTTTGCTTTCTTTTTCTTTTGTTTTTATTTCTTCATCAAACAACTGAAAGGAAAAAAAAAAAAACAAACAACAAAATACTCATACCTTATGGACCAGATTTTAAACTAAAACGTATGGCACTGGAAGCAGCATACGCCTTGGAAAATCTGCTGTTATGCGCTGTGTGTGCAAGCCGCAGACGTGGCTTAATCGAGATAGGAGGCGACACGTGCCGTGCATCTGAGATTAGTGTCTGGACCTCAGCCATTAATGCTGGCATCCCAGGAACTGACTCATTCCTCTGCCAAACTTCTGCTGGGATTTGGGTTCACTGAATCAGACTCACAGTCTTTAATCCCCCCAAGCAGTATCTCTTTGAACGGTGGAGCTTGCAAAACATCCAGGTGGTGGTCCAGCCATGACAGCATCTGCGTAAACTCAAGAAACAGCCTGCTCTCTTTAAGACTTCTACTATTCAGAATGTTTCTAGCCCTCTACCATGCAAGTCTGAATGTCAGAGCTCCTTTTTCTTTGGTTCATTATACTGAGTAGACAATAGTCATTGCCCTTGCAAAAGCCTTGCAATCTCTTTGAAATATTTGAGATCTTCCAAATGTCGTATGCTATAAATCTACTTGATGGGTCTCATCATTCTGTAAGCAATATTTTTCATTAGCTTTGCAATAAAATGGCATTTTGCCCTATTTTCAAACTAACAAATTTTGTCAGGGTTGGCATCTCTATTACATTACCAAATATATCCGTCAATACCACCTGGTGTAATTGAGTCTTGTTATACAATTCAGATAGTTGCTTAAACTATAGATTTTTCAAAGTCAAATTTTCTGGCAGGGAGAATATTGTTTTAATAAAATTTTAGATAAATAGATAGTATATCACTGTAACTACTAGTCTTGATTTAAGATAATTAATTGACCTCTCTGTGTATGATATTTAAGATCATTTATAATTTTGTTGCATACAAAAATCTATTAAAAAACCATTTGATTATGCTTGATTTCTATCTCAAGCTGCATACCAAAACTAGCACCTGACACTCACAGTAGAACACGAATGAGTGTGACAGTAAAATCCCTATAGGAGCCAAGGTTTTAAAGTTGTTTTAAATAATATTAGGAAATACGTTCTCTTCCGGCTTTCTAAGTAAGTAAGGAAACTGGCACCATGAAAAAGGTGCCTAGCTTTTAATGGAATGTAAAAATTAAAATTTAAAATCTAGCAACACACACTCACACAAGGAGAAGAAGTACATGAAGGTAAAAGATTTAAAACCGAGTTGCACAGATTCAGCTAAACTACATTCTGAGCCAAACCTTTTTCATGGATGTATTCGCTTATAACAACGGACAAATTCTATACTATTACATGGTTAGCTAATCAAAAGTTTTTCATTCTCATCTGTGCATCTGTAATCACATTTTGGAGCATCCATTAAATTACAAATATTGAAATGGCATCTAGACACTATTTATTTCCCTGTGAATGTTTTTTGCTTGTATTTGCAGATTGAAGAAATATTTTTGAAATCTAGATAAATATTTTAAATGCCCTCATCCTAACACAGTAAAAAGTCTGGATTATAATCAGCACTTCAGCATAACAGAACTATTTGTTTTTGTCCACATTACTAATCAAAAGTATTCTGTAAATTTTTCTCTCACATTATATTTTTATTGCTGACTTTAAGGCACTATAATTTCTTTGATGACGAACACTGAGATTTTGTAAAGTATATATGACCACAAGAGATTTACATCGTAGCTACAGTCTGAATTTTCAGTGTACATAAAAAATATTTTACTACACGATATAGTTGTGCCAGATCCAATCAACTAAGTGGAGCTCATCCTAACCAATTCTTGGGATATCTCCAAGGAAAACAGAGAGCTCTACTAAGTAAACTAGACTGTTTACCTAGTGATACTGTCCTTTTCTTCTATGTCAACATTAAACTAATCAATATTAGTCAAAACTCTTCCACCTGATAAGTTCCCTGCCTTTTCAGAGCTTATAGTGGAAGCCTTCATTCTCCCTCTTCTTATACTAAGATGAATTGAAAATTATGTTCTAAGTTTATATGGACTCTTTCCAAATGTTCTGTCAACTGTGGTACCCCACAGCCCTGAGCATCTATTACATGGCTGCCAGAAGTAGAAGAAACTGTAACTGCTGCTCCAAGTAGGTTCATCCAAAGCCACATTTCTACTGCCATCCAGTTTTGGGGGAGAAGGGAGAGCTTGTCTTGCCTTGAGCTGCTTCTTTTTGGCTTGGAAGTAAAACAACATGTCATTGATTAGTAATGGTTCAAAGGCAGTTTTTGTAGATAAACTATATTTACTTCTGTGGATTTTTGGACTAGATTTCAATTTGAATTATTATATTAGCCAAGATTTCCTGTCTTCAGAAATAAGTTGAAGGTCTTCAGGAAAATTACTGTTTCTGTTCATGCAGGTAGTTTCATTATAACAAATATTTGTACAGTTACTATGTGAATGAAAATTATTTACAGAATATTAGAAAGCAAACACACGAAAAAGCTGTAAAGCACACACTGCCATGTGTGAGACATAATTGGTAGGTAAAAAATCTTCCTTGTATTTGGCCATGAAATGTGTCTCTTGGAACTCTGGTAACAGAGAATAACAGTAGTTTATAACCATGTAAAATTTTGTCTCTCATTAACCATGCATTCTTATTACATGCAATGTAATTATACTAGCCAGGGAAAGATTTCATATCCTCAGGGAAAAGTTAAAGCTCTCCAAGAATGGTGTAATTATACTTCTAGCATATCTCCTAACGCAAGTGTTGGCTGGGATGACCAGGGATAGTGCTCTACTCATAAATTGGGAAGACCTGCTGGCAGTCTTAGATGTGGCTTGAATTGCAGTGTCTCCAAAATGATTAAGTTAAGGACCTGGAGGTGAAATGGGAAGGCAAGCAGCAAATTTTGTATTCTGAACTTTACAACTGCATATTTCTTCTAAATCAGGGTGTTGCTTGGGAACTCTTTGGGTAGCTGCCATTTAGGAGATGGATGTCAAGGAAAGCTAGGTGATTTTTTAAGAGAGCCTAAAGACGGCTCAGGAGTTAATCAAAGAATCAAAGAAACTTTGACTGGTCTCAGGCCCTGGGAATATCAAGAAAACACATGCTCTTGGAACCCATATCCACATCCAAGTAAGTGAAAGACAAGAAGAGTAATCAAGAATACTCAACATGGATTTTTCAAGAATAAAGCGTGCATAAAAAAATCTTTCATCAGTGTGCAATTTAACGGCTGGATGTACAACAAGACAAAATGTTGTATGAAATTTTCCTTGACTTTAGTGAGTTTTTTTGTCATTCTCCACAGCTGAGGAAGTATGTGCTGAGAAAATAAATAGTTAGATGAGTTTGCTTTGAGGGTTGAATATTAACTGGACTCAGATACAGCAATGACCAATGGTTAAATGTCTTTCTGGAGATCAGGTAGAAGTTCACTACTGTAGAATTCCAGGGTCAGACCTGTAATGTTCAACATTTTCAACTATCTGATAACAGCAAAACCTGCACTTAGAACAGTTGCAAATGAAATAAACTGGAAAGAGTAACTGTGGCCATGACAAATGTCGTAACTCTACCCAAAGAGATTGCAATAAGCTTCAGCACTAGAGAAAAAGAAAGCTCTTGCGGTTCCGTAAGAACAAGCGAAATGATTTGAACGAAGGGAGAAACGATACCACACATTAACAGGAAGGGACTAGGTGAGTTAAAGCCCTGCTGAAGAGAGCTTGAGGGTTATGGTGTACAGGAAGTTGGAGACAATTCCACACTGCTCCTTCTTTCTGAATAAGACAAACTACATACTGAGTATGCAACTATTATATACTATATATGCTTATAAGAAACTGGCCACAAGATCAAGAGAAGATATTTTTCCCTTCACCTTAGCACCAGTGAGCTTGCATATAAAACACTACATCCAGTTTATGACTACTCAGTTTAAGAGCGATAAAAAGGAATTGCAGAGTATCTAATGGAGGGGTGAGCTATAGCCCATGGGAAGAATTCCCACTGGAGAAGTTTGTGGAGGACTGTCTCCCATGGGAGGAATGCCATGCTTGAGCAGGGGGAAGGACTCTTCTCCCTGAAGACAAAGAAGCAGCAGAAACAGCACGTGACAAACTGATTGCAACCCACATCGCCCATCTCATGGGCACCCACTGAAGGGAATTGAGGGGAAGGAGATAGAGAGTCAGGAACAAAGCTAAGCCTGGGAAGGTGCTGTTAAGTCCTGTTTTACTTCTCATTATCATACACTGATTTTGATTAGTAACAAATTCAATTAATTTCTCAATGTCAGGTCTGTTTTGACCCTGATGGCAATTGTAAGTGATCTCTCCTTGTCCTTATTTTGACCCAGGAGCCTTTCATTTTTTACTCTCTCCTGCCCAGTTGAGGAGTGGTGGAGCAGCTTTTTTAGCCAGGTCAAACCACCACAACTGGGCACAACAGCATTTAAGTCTCATTGTCAACAAGGAAAGAGAGAGAATAACTGATAGCAGAAACTTCCTGATCTTTCCAATTTCTCACCAAAATCAAACTCAGACAAAAATTAGACGAAGATTTATTCTAAACCTGAAATGACTAAACAATTTCTCTTTTACATTCAGTCATTGCTTTCAAGGACTTATTCATTAGACCAATTATATGCTTAGCATGTCTGAATTTAATTTTTTTTCTCACTTAGCTGTATTTTTCAGGACATCAAAGGTGTCTTTGTTAAGTCAGAACTCTGAGCATACACTCCAGTTTCTGCTAATAGGTTTCACTGAATGCAGTTAACGCCTAGAAACCTGTGGATTTAATTAAAAACACACAAGTATCCAGAACTATCTCAGATGTCCTGTACTATCATCTCATGGTTAAATTTTTCTCTGCCAGTTTTTTCTCACAGCATGATGTCCATCAGTTTTTAAAGACAATAAGAAGTATGATGGGAAGTTACAAGGAGAGACAATACCAGATTTCCTTTCCCAAAAACATGTTATGGTAATATTTCTGCCTGATATTTTGTTTCAATAGCTTCAGAATTCAGCCAACTTAATAATTTACCAAACCATGTCAGCTGCAAAGAGAAGAAACAAGATATGTGGGAGGCCTTGGATTTTTATCTTTATAGGACAAAACCTTTCAAAAATTTTTCTAAAGCTGTTTGTCTTCTTTGCTGAGAGAATAAAAGGGGAAGCAATTTCCACTCAGAATATCTCAAAGTGGATCTCTGTGTCTATTATGCTTTCTCAAGGTTTATCTAAGTCACCTGATAATACATGACCACACTTAAGAAGGACCTGTGCATCTTAGAAATGCAATTTGCATTCAGTGTAGCAGAGTTCCATACAGATTTTTTAAATATCATTTTATTCTAATGCCTGTGCTTTCTCTGGATGCTTCCTGTATAATGTCTTTCAATAATTATTACTACCTGCTTCTTAGCCCACTCAGCTGGAGCCACTTACAGCAGTACAGTCAGAGAGTAGAACCACCAGAAGACAAAAAAAACCACCCCAAAACTTTCTATAAGAACAAGAGGTTTTAGAAACAGGATATATCCTTTTCATTCTTATTGTTCCATAGGCAATGGAGAAGGAACTGGAGGCTCTTCATGGCCTCCAGGGTCTGGAAGGAGGACAAAGGGTGGTGGCAGTCTTCCATCCCTCTCACTCCCAGACTGACCTGAACCCCCATGTGCCTAGAGTGCCCTTGAGACAGACAAGGTGCTGTGGGCAGTGCTGCCTGAGGCACAGGATTTGGCCGAACCCATGAGAAGCAGATGAAGGGGCAAGGGTGGGAAAGCAAAGATGAGGCCCTGCCATGTCCTGGGTCTCCTGTCATCATCTCCTGGCATGAGCGATCAAGCCCTTCCCATCTTGGTTACTACACAGACAGGTAAGATGCACATTTGATCCCCTGGGACTTTGCTGGCCAAAATCATCTGGTTCCAGGCATAGTGAAATACCAGCAAAGCTAACACAAAGGAGCAACACACAATTAATTTAGTGTGTGATTAAGCTGATATCTTTATTACGGCATGAGGGGGATCAAGTAGGTTTTACAAATGAAATGATAACTGAATTTTTCAAGACCAAGTGATGGAATTTCCAGCTAGAGGATACTCCAGGAATTGTGTCTTGCTAATATGTCTTCTTAAAGCCAAAGGCAAACTTTTTCAGCTCCTTGAATTGCATTGAATAAGGACAGAACCGTGAAAAAACTGTGTCAAAAGCAGACAGTTGTTCTATGATGTTGTTTCTACCAGCTCTACAGCATATGCATATGCTGACAAATTAAGCAACAGCTGCTTTATTTGCAATATTCAATGTTAAGATATTGATGCTGTGCCTTGCTGAGGGAATTTTTTCTTGTAGGAAGCTGCAGCTAAATGCAGCATTTCATCTTGCCTGAACCCTAAAGGAAACGAAGCAGCTATCCAAGCCACCTTTTAAATTATCAAATTGGAATACACGTGCATTAAATATTAGAGGTTTTAGGGCAAATCTTCATCCAAGGAGATCAACTTTTACTTTAATTTTTTTGTTTGTTTGTTTTTTTGTTTAAAAAAAAAATCTCGATGAGGTGTCTAAAAAAATCACTGGGTTTCTCCAGCACAAATGCACTCATAGCAACTTCTATATGAACCTGTGCATTCTTCCAGGTTGGCAATAACCCTAACAAGGGTGTATGAAGAGTCATGAAGTGCCTTGTTCTCATCTTGATGAGCACTTAAAATGTAATTTATTGTTGCTCTCAATTATTGTAGATTCCACAAGTGTTTATTATTTTTGGAATCCTGGAGCCTTGCAGACACGTGATGATGAATGAATGTAATGATCTGATCTACTTTAACAGGAATATGGTGGCAAGGCAAAACAAGATATTTAGGCTAATCTGCATAAGTACTTCCTGAAACTTTAATGAACTGTCCAAAATATGTGCTAACATTATGGTGAAAAAGATACTCCAGAATGACAACATTTTTTCCCCCCTGGAATAAGCAACTTCTTCAAAAAAAAAAAGAGACAGTGAGGGAAGGATAAAGTAACGTATGTGTTATTTGTATTAATGTATTAATTATGTAGAAGGTCCTCTTTAGTTATGGAATTACATTCCCATCTAGCACCCAAAGAAGGGATTCAAGTGCTCAGGAATTTGACAACTGCTGTCTGCCTTAGTTATGACATCAAATTTATTTCTTCTGTAGAAAAAAACTGAAAAACCTTCAACAATGTTTTATCAAAATTTCAGATGTTTTATCAATTTTTTTCCTTCCTGTTCTTCCATCCACCTGTGGTTTGCTTTTTGGCCGTAAAAGCAAGCAGCATCTTCCTTTCTTTAGTCCCTTTCCTGCAAATGAAATTATTTCCAGGCTAGTTCTAGCTGTAGAATGTGGCTAAAAATGCATGTCAGAGGCTTTTGCTGGGTAATATTTGAACCTGATGCAAATACATCCTTTGTATGGAACAATATGGGCTCTAACATGCCACATGGGATGAACTGAACACTTATTTCCTTTCACATTGTACTACAGAAAGAAATGGACTGTGAACAAAATAAATTTATTACTTAACAACACAAGGTGCATTTTCATTTTGTATAAAGCTTTTAGAGCATATCCTGTCTAAAAATGAAGAACGATTTTTCAGAATTGGCTTTATCTGAAACAGACTGCCTTTTGGCCTTTCCTTTCACACTTCTGACACAAGTCTTAGAGCCATATAGGATGTTTTCACCTAATTTCAGGAAGGAATCTTTATTTCTGGCAGATGGCATTGTAGACTGAGGGATACGGCCTTTTAAAATAATTTTGGGAAGATGGATTAGCTTCTGGAAATTTTCTGTGCAGAAATGTAAATGACAGAGATTTCCCTAAATAAATAGCTTCTAGTCTTGCAAAATAATCAGTCACTTTTGAAAATTTTTGTTCATAATGTGCATTCAGTGGGAACAATCAGTGAACATTAAGCAGACAACACTGAAATTATAATTTAAAATAATAATGACATGGTTATTCAACCATACCAATCAATGTTCCTTAAAAATAATAATAATAAAAAGAAACTACAGTCAACTCCAACAAAAGAGTTTAACTCATTTACTTAGATAAAGAACATTTTCCCTTCTACTAAATCAGATCAAAAATACAAAAAATCTGGTGATTTGGTTATGCTATTTATTGACTTGATAGAAAGATTAGAGAAAAAGTCTCAGCAATATGCAGAAGGTCAAACTAGATGCTTTACAATAATGCTTTCCAGCCTCAGCACTGATGAATCTATGATACCCTCATACCTTGGAACATTCTGCTATTTCCAAATTATAACAGGCAAGAGGAAAACTCTTTAATGAGCAGCTTATTCTGTAACTTTTCACCCTAGGGAACTACTGCTAGTTCCACCGAAATATTTGGCAATGGACATATCAGAATAGAACAATGTGTTGAATAGAGTTCTGCTCTGATCCAGAAAGTCAGGAGATTCACAGATTCATATAATCAGAGTGCTACATGGAAAGCTTCTTGACAATTTTTTTTGTTTTAAACAAAGATTCTGGATGGGCTTATTTACTCTGTTCATAAATATTTGACCACTGTATTTGCTTATGCAACACAAATACATCATTATTTTAACTAATCCTTATGGATCTTTTTTTTTTTTTGAAGTTACTATGCTTTTTATAGTACCCTGCTCTTTGTATAATTTAGGTTTTGAATGTCTGTTATCGCCAGCAGTTTAAGCCTGTACAAAGAGTACATAAACACGCAGATGTCAAAGAAAATGTTTAGGCATTTTGTGGGTGTTTTGTGTTTTTCCATTCTGACGCTTTAAAAATTACCTTGAAAAGAAATCATCTTTCATGATGTGGTAGGGCATAGCATCATACAGTGGCTAAAGGATTCCATTTGAGGCTATTGCCATCTAATATTACAGAAAACTTGTTCCTCTGTAAATTCACTTGTCTATATTTCCCTAACCCACATCATGTACCCTATGTCAATACTGCTAAATAAAAGAGGATTGAGGCCAGTCCTGCATTCTAAGGCACAGGTTGGCTCACATTCATATTTTTCATAGCTAGCTATGTTCTTTCAAGAATATACTGGTCTCATGGGACACAAATCCCTCAGTCCCAGGTCTTCTCTACAATCTGTGTGATGACCTTTGGATCCCACAGTATTTTTAACTAGTCTTTGCTTATGAAAAGAAGTGGGAGGAGTGTCTTAATACAAAATGCTTGAAGTAATATGTTTAGGGGATACCCTATGCTGCAAGTTCAAGAACAGTATTTTTGAATCCAGGCTGATAGGAGTAAAAGGATCATGAGGGCAAGATAGTTCACAGAAACCAGAAAGAACACGATCTATAGAACAAACACCTTTGGTTTTTCAAAGGCGTACTTGTTAAGGATTGTACTATACCCTTTCAAGCTACTGTGCTCTATTTCACCTTGTGAATAGTCTTATGTCTAACGCTACTTGAAGTGGTCATGCTGTCAGTCAGGTTACTCTTGTTAAGCAATACTGACAGCAAATGTTTCTCCTTGCCTTGACCAGCCAGGACAAAACTTATCAAAGGGGTTCTTTTCTGGAGATTTGAGAGAAGGCATTCTCCATCCCTACCTCATGGAAGTCTTTGATCTGTCTGCTAAAAGTGCTCATTAGTGATGGTGGACATGGGTGCACAAGAAACCTGACCATCACTTCTTTCCTTTCATGATGGATGAATTATAGATAATTTTTTTTATTTTAAAAAGTTCACTTCTGTAAAACATTTATCTTTTCCTTTAACAGCCACAAAGTTCTTGAAGATGTAAACTGTATTTCAGGATACCCAGAAGACTCTGGGAAAAACTCTGAAACCACAAAACCTGTGGAAGCTTTACGCTCCGGCACAGCTGCATTTGCTGAGTCTCAGAAGAAAGTCTTGAAAAGAGAACTGCAGCCTGGAGAGTGTGTGGTCATCTGAAAAGAGAACCAGTGCCCAAACTCTTCAGGGTCAGAGAAATTATAGGAAACTGATCCTCTGAGTTCCTGTGATTGTTATGCCATGCTGTCTCAAGATGGCAAGCAGCTGTCTTGACAGAGGTAGTTCAGATCAGATCAAAGTTCAGCTCCTGTAGATATCTGTTGTAGGATAACTGCCTCAGATTTTGAAATTTAAGTTTTATATAACTGCCCCTCTAAAACAGAGTGGGGAAAATGCCATCTACAGCAATTGTAAATTAAAGAGTATCCAGAAGAGCTGATTTAAGAAATGAAGACAAACAGTCAAACACACGTACACAAAAAATATGCTAAAATAATAAAAAATATATAGTAAATGGATAGGGAACTTTATTTGTAATTGTTCATGACTCAAGATCTAATGAGCACCTCAGCAGATAAAGAAACAGTAGCTTTTGAAGGTTAAAAAAAAGAAAAAAATCACAGTGTATCATTAAAAAGTGAATTTTATTTTCATAAGAACTTGATAAATCTCATGAAGTGCCAAAAATGTTCAGAAAGTTAAGTTCCTTCTGTACTTACTAAGGACAGAGGTGTGGATAAAACTTACAATTCTGGAAGCCCTAGACAGCTGATGCCTGGAACAGGAAAGTAGACCAGAGAAAATGTCACTTATTCTTATCTTGCTCGTCATCTTCCTCTAACCACTCACTGCAGCCTACAGGATGTTGGTCTAAATGAGTCATCTGTTGTTTTCCGCTATGGGGACACTAATGTTCTTGGGAGACCTGTAGGATTTTCACATATGTGACCTTATAGACTGAATTCAGTATTGAACTTAATTGTCTCCCACTTGAGACTGATTCATTCATTCAAGAAATATAAACTAATAAACTACGTACTCTCCCGCAGTGCCCATGCAAATTGCTTGAATGAAAACTACCTTAACTTTTCTGATGGTGTGAGATACTGGTTTCATGTAAATAAATACATACAGATTTACTTTTATGATGTATACTTCTTTCTATATAAAACTCAAGCATTGTTCCAGCCTCAGTTGAACAGAACACAATGAATGTTTCTGTCTTTTTTTCACTTAACATAATGCATTAAATTTGACTTAGGGTGATTTCTATCAGCCTAGCCCAGATGATATTAAGACAACAGTAGCTACACACTGAAAGGGAGTGATCCCCATTCTCCAGGGTCAAGTACAGTGACTTGTGTCCAAACTGTTCAGAGTTAGTCCCTTCTACGTATTATTTGCCTTATCCTTATGTAAGGCCCCCAAAAAAGTTGCTCAAAGAGCCTCTTAAAAGGGCTTGTGTGGTTTTTACGTACTCTGAGTTAGCTTCATGGAAGAAATACCAACAAGATATTCTCAAGGAGTCAAAACAACAAAAAACTTTACTGGAAACTTCAGAAAATCAGACAACTTTGGCAAAAGCTTAGAGCAGCATTCAATCAACATAAACACTTCTGAAAGTATTATCTTGGCCCATTCAACTTCGCAAAATCCAAGCCCATCTGATTTCAAGTTACTCAAAACACTGAGAAGAGGGAATTAGAAGGAGAAAGTGGATAAGACAGAAAAGATATAGAAAGAACAAACATAGCTACCACTCCTGGTTCCAGCGGTGTTCAGCTGACATAAATTCCAAGAGGAGGTGGCATCAAGACTTGTGCTTGTCTCATGCTTCTGTTTAAGTAGCCTTTGGCCTTCCTGGGCCCTTCCTCCAGGTGGGACTTCCTCTCTGGTGGCCACTCGGGGGCTGGGTTGGGGCTCCAGGGGTGGGTGTGTTTCCTCCAGTGTGCCAGTGAATCTAAGGATATGCCTCTGGTGAGTAGGTTCATTTTGAGATGTTGGGATTGGTGAGATTTTGAAGGACTAGGACAGGAACTCGGACTAGTTTAGTATTATCTGCACCACATTACGAGAAAGGGTTTTTCCCAAACCCAATTTGAGTTTTTGGATAAGGTAAACTGATTCAGACACTCACAAAGAGTTTAAAATAAATGAAAGATTTTTGAAGGAACAGGAAAGAAAATAAGTTGTCTTTCTCTATGAATTAAACCATAAGCCTCGTTGTTCCTAATGCCTTGGTTTTTTTCCCAACTAATTTCAGTCAAACATTGAGTGTGCTCTAGTCAGCATAGTAAAGCTAAGGTGAGTGGTTGAATCCTGCCAGTTTGTTGATGACTGGAGTGATACCCAAAGAGATTCGTTGCCCATTCTGCATGGTAATGAGTACTCAAAGATGCAGCTTTTAAAAGCAGGAACTTAACCTTAAAACCTGCAATTAGGATTTCCACAGAGACAGCTGTGAAAGATGCAGTGGTGTTGCAAAATAAACAAGTTGTAGAGTGTCAGATACATAAAGTTGCCTGAAAGTAAAAGAAAAAGGCAGGAGTAAACAAGATATGAATTGTTTTCTGCACTGTAACTCCTCATATGACCTTAATGTTTTGCTATAAATGTGAGCAATTCAGAAAAAGCGACCATGGAGGATCATATTTACAAGAAGTGTTACATTTCATCAAGAGATAAGCATATGAAGCCAGAAAAGAAAAGAGTATATAATGCATTATGTGATGGATATTAGCAATGGCTGGGATTCTTCCTTACTGTACAATAATAGGAAGAAGAAATCTGTTTCACATTTTAGAATACAATTCAGGATGTTAACAGATAATGGTTCATCTGCATATTGAATATGTTGTAGGAAAAAAAAATATATGTGAAAGATAATCATAAAGGATGCAAAAATCAAACAGTACAAAGTTGCAAAATGACAGTAATGAAGTTGCTTTAAATCAGTTTTATGTTTAGATGTCTGCACATAGGTGGAACCAATCTTTCCCTGAATGTTCTCAAGGACACTCAGTTTATCCATTTAAAAACACTTATTTCAAGAGAACAGAATCACTAAACTTCCGAAGCTAAGGCACAAGCTGTATCTATCATTTACAGCAACTGAAACTCTTCCTGTGGCACTGTCTTCATTGACATAATCAACTGTGTCACTAATTTAATACAAAGTTGGGGATGATGCTCATTTACTATTGTCATTATTCAAAATGAGTGATGTAAAGCCTTGTTTAGTGCACACTTTTCAGACCCTGCTCTGAACACTGAGTAATTCATTTCACCAGAGACTTTCTTCTCTAGAGTCTCAAATACTAACCAACCAACAAGTCTTCACCCCTGCCAGCCTGTGTTACTGGGGTGCTATTTTACAGGTGGAGTCCAGCAGAACAGATGGGTTTAGGTAAGCAGTACCTAGATGCTCAGGTCAGCCAAGACAATGGCAGTTCCAGATGTTTTCCACAACAGGACTAATGTAAATAAGGCTACTTTGTAGACTAAACAAGGGCTTTCAGGCTAATTTTGCTGTTTTAAAGATAGACATCTAAAAATTCACTTCCCAGATGAATAAGGAATGGCAGCAGCAGGCTGCTTCCTGAAGTAACACCAACAGGGAGGCATGGTGACCCTAGAGCAGGTAGTGCTCTCACAGTGGGATGCAGTCCTACAGGGTCTGGGCACAGTGAGCAGAGCTGGAGGCTGATAGCGACGTCCATCATCAGCTCCCAACATGGCAAACAATCCATTGGCTCCAGAATACATCCACAGGGTCCCATCAGGGGCAGCAAGGCATGGAACAGAGACAGGCTCTGAGGTAAGATACAGAGTACATCTAAGGGATCCACCCATAAGATAAGCTAGCCACAGTATAAAGATGAGGTCAATCCAGGTGGCAGGGCTGGAGACAGGAACCCCTATAATGTAGCCCAGGCAGTGTTTTGAGGCCCAAGGCTGAGCTGGAGTTTGGCTCCTGGGCATGTGGTCAAAGTGGCAGTGGAGTAGCCAGGTGAGGCTGCTCCAGGCCATTAAAACCTATTAGTGCACCCATGACACAAATTTGTTATGCAAGATAATTCTCTGCTGGTTTTCAGTATTGTCCTCCCTCTGCCAAAATTACCTTTTTTTTTTAGATTTTTTTTCTGAATTTTGTTTATTGCTGCCTTTCTTCTACATGCTTTAATTCCCAAATAATCTTTCTGATAGGTGCTAATTTGTACAGAACTTGCTAGAGTTAAGACCATACTACTAATTTATGGAAAGACTTCATATCTTTTACCACATTAATTATTATCACTCTATTCCTCCAAATAGCTTAGTGACATTTTTGATGCAAGTGTTTCATTGACTTATTTACAGACTTTCCTAGGTCTGAAGAATTCCTGTGTTCCAGCTGGGACACAAACAGATCCCAAGCCATGGAAATGCACTGCAGCACATTCTTCCTACTTCTTCCAGTGTAGTCTCTGTCTTCCCATCCCTTTCCATTATGTTTTCTGAGCACTGTATGGGTGCATAAACTTCAAAAATAGTTGACTATTGATTTAGGTAGTTTTGAAGCAATTATCATCTGTGAAACCAGGAAGCCCAAAACTGGATATCGGGTGGTTTTCCTTTGCTAGTGATTTTTGCAGTACCTTCTGGTCTTGATTGACAACTTTGTGTCATCTTTCTACCTCACTGCACAATCTTCTCTTTCAGATCATTAATAAAATGTACTAAAAGCATGGAGTTTAATGTGAAACCTTAGAGCACCTCTCTGTTAATGTGCTGGCATTTTTTTAATCCTCACGTTTTCTATTTCTTAACCAATTCTGTCAGTCTTATCTCCCTTAGTCTGTCTTTAATAATAAAAATAATTTGTGCTACACCTATCACCAACAATTTTCCCATTTGTTCTTTTTTTCTCTTTAAAACATCTCTCACCTGGTTTAACAGAGACAGCTACAACAGTCTAGATGCTGATATTGATCTAATCAATGAAAAGATGCTAAGCAGCCTTATATTACTGATGCCTCGTGTTGGAAAAAATTGTATGAAAAGGGGTGGTGTAAGTGTAAGTGACATATAATAAATACTGTCGGTGCCAATGAATCTTGAATTTCTTCCTGATCACTGTCAACAGTAAGAATGTCTGTACCAATATTTCAGAAAGACTACATCCCGTTAGTTAAGGGCCTTGGGATGGGTCATGACAGAATTGTGATAGAAAGTTACCAGACTTGAAAGAATTTCAGCTCATGCGTTCTGCTTTGTAGGGAAAGGAGGGATGCTACTATTTAGCCCATTATAAACTCAGGATGAAGCTCTGACTCTCCCTTTTGGGATGAAACCAGTCCTAATGGGATGTATTACACATGCTCTGTAGAAAGCTTCTGAATTCAACCATTTTTGGAACATAATAGGCAAGACATCTAACATCTAAATACCAGCCCTGAGGTGTGATGGATTTTCCAGCCACATTATAATTGATCTGTTTTAGCTCAGAGAATCTAGAGCTTAAGATTCTGACTTGTTTTCTGTGGGTATCTATATGTCACCAATTTTTAAAGAGGATAACTAAGGTAATTTGGTCCTTAATTTTCATGTTGATGTAGGGAGGATGAACCTGTGCCTGAACAAATAGGAGAGCTGATCATCTGACAGTGGAGTAACAGCAGAGTATCTATGGATGTTAGATCACCTCTGAGATCAGATACAAGCTGAACTGTAATTGCATTTTTAGTATCTAAACTTTGTTGACATCCCACTTTAAGCACTTAGGTTCTCATTTGGTTATGGCCAGTTGAGAGTGTAGAACAAAACCTAAGCTGAAATCAATGGTACAATTGTGGTGGATAAAGGAGGAAATTCCAGTTCTTTTAGCAAATCTTTTTTAAAATTCTTTTTAGCTCAAGCTGTCTCCTTCACAAACAGCTGTGCACCATAAACATCCTAGATATAGACAGGCAAATTTAGTTTTCATGTTGACCTTGATGTAGTGAGGGATGCTTACAGGAGCTCTCACTGTTCTTCTGTTTCCTTTCCCTTCAGCTGCTTCAATTATCCTGCAAGGTCTCTCTCCAATATTGATTTGCAAATTACCTCCCTTTCTGACATGGAAATTATGTATTTCAGGACATAACTGAATACAGTTCTAACGGGTCTTAAAAGACATTTTTAGAAAGATTCTAAAGCCTAGGAATCCTCCCTCCTTGTCTGTGGTGTGCTCCATTTGCTGTGACCTATGAGGTACTCCCAGACTGCTTGGTGCCTTCAAGACAATGAGTTTGTTTCCTTTGGTTATATCGTTCTTCATTAACAAAAGGCTCAGAAGTTCACTGGCACGTCAATTCTTTTCATATTTTGTAAAAGATCCTAAACAGCCTATTAAAAAAGCAGTAATAGTGTAGATTAATTGTTATGAGGCTGTGTATATTACAAAGTTCTAGAATTCATAAAATGCTAATATTTTTGTGTAAATTCAAATGTGCAGTCTTTATTTATTAACGGTTTTGACTAACTGTAATGTGTGTCACTATTTATGTTTCTTATCCCTGGCTTTTGCATAGCCTTACACACTTGGTTCTGTTTCAGTCACTCGATGTTAAGTGACCCAGCCTCAGGCTCTGAAGACTGGTTGTGTTGTCTGTCCTCCAGTTCTTGCCAGCTGCATATCTGGCCAAAGGTATTTAAGAGGGGGAGAAAAAACAGCCCAAACTTGAAAGAAAAAAAAGAGAAAAAGAACAGCATAGTATGATCTAATCTTGTTTATTTATTTAGTGTCAACAGAAGAAGCTAACTGAAATCAAAGATTAAATTACTTTTATTGTTCTCTCAAAACATTATCTTTTTTAAACTTGATTGTACAGATTATATTGTAGTGTCTGTAAAGGTCCTCAGAATCTGTTTTGTATTTGATTAAGAAGCCCATATGTTTTTGACACTTGAGCCATAATCTCTTCTAACACTTCTTTTTGCTTTGATCCAACAAAAACGGTAAAAGTCATAAATAGTATTTTTTAATGTCTTTAGATTTTTACACATTTCTCTTTTTTTGCCACAGAAGTTCTTTTGTCTCTAACTAGGCACATGAAGACTACTTACAGATTTAGCATGCTCAAAAGTTGTTAGCAGTTTGTCAATGCAATAGGTTAAGGTGAAAATGCTTTAGGTAGAAATATACGTAACAACATAGCAGAAGTGGATGACAGCAACTGATTTGCCTACATATTATAGAGTATTAAAGGTCCTATTTCTGCTTTTTCTTGGTTTTCCTTTCATAATGGTGTTATAAATATTTCATCACTGAGATAATTTTGTTTTCTCCTTTGTAAAAACCAATTTCACGTTCACTGAATCTGTAGCAGAACATTCATTTCCCATCTTTCGACCTCACAAATAAAACCAAACCAAATTATACCATTTTTTAAAGTTATGTCACTTATGAATATTGCTTTCTGATGTCATAATTAACACGTCTTGTTGTAGCCCAAGTTATTTAAATCAGGAGACTGAGAAAAAGAATACAGATAGTTGTGTCCAGTGAAGGACTAATCACAGTGAAAGGTACATGTTCAAACCTAACCTCTTGGTTGTGTTATCTTCTCATTTGTAGTATTAGAGTGCAGAGACTTTATGGCCTACATTGTGAAGACACAGCTGCTTCTTATCAGGAAGTGTCCCTAACTACACTTAAACAGAAAAAAGGAAATCAGATTACTTGCAAAAGTGATTTTGATGCTTTGTTATATGCATTGAGGTTTTTTTGGGTTTTTTTTTTTTTTTTTGGTGGATTTTTACTGTGGACATAACTGTTTCTTTAACTGTCATAGTTCAGTATTATGATTTACCCTGACAGCTGTTTTACTGATAAGATAACTTTGCAGGATTAATTTTTAATGTATTTGATTTTATTTTAGTCATGCAACTGACTGAAATTCTGCACCAGTCGTTTGGTCAAAGTCTAAACACTAGACAAAGATCTGCTCTGAATTAAGGAAAGATTACAATAAACAATCTATTTGCGTGTTTCCTTTTAGCTAAATCTAGAATTCAAAGCAAGCAAAGACATCAGCCCATCTCATAGTTGTTTTGAAGCCCGTTCTTTGCCATGTGAGGATTTGAGACTGTGGTTTTGAAATATAAAGTTGGAAGAAAAAAATTACGTCAAATGCCCGAAGGCCATAAACTGTAAAGACAAAAGCTTATATCTAATTTATGAAGTTTGGCAAGTGTTGTGTTCATTGATTTTTATGGTCATTTTCTGTCCCTTTTTTTTTTTTTTAAATTAAAATGTCAAATGGAGTTCTATAAAGCATAACACAAGTTCTTTTCATTCTCTGGTGTGGATATATTCTGCTTTTTGGGCATTCTTTCGCTGTCAATACTTACATCTGTTGTTTAAAATGCTATTCCTGATACAATTGTTTTTTAAATGCAAACCCATATGTGTGATCTCAAGAGAAACTGGTAAATTTTACCAAATGGGCATCCCTAAATTGCATGCCATCTGCAGCTAGTGATGAGAGGACTAAACCCAGTCAGCTGTGATCTTCCACCACCGCATCTATCATTTTGATTGGCTCTAGGGAAATCAACAGCTTTTGGCTTGAACTTTTCTCACCCCAACAGGTTATTATGGACTGGTTTAGACATACTGGCTAAAGAATGATTTCTTTTATCCACAGCTAGGCCTGAAACTGTTTCCTTGTGGAAACCAGCAGAAAAACTCCGAATTTCAGTAAAGCAAAAGCAGGTGCATACTCTAGCTCTGATTCAGATTTTATGAGGTATAAGTGTGCAGCCTTACTAACTCAGAAAGGCTGTTAAAATATGTAAAGCATGGAAGACTTTAAGAAACATTATTACTGCCTATGTAATTGTAAATTAATATTACTAGAAAAAAACCCAATGAACTTCTCAGAACAGCATGTTCACACTCTGAAGCCGTAATTGTCAAAGTGGAAATTAAGGTGTAATAGCATGTGGGACTTTAGGATCATCTGAGAAACAGAGAGAGAGAGAGAGAGAGAGAGAGAGAGAGAGAGAGAAAGAGAGGAAAAAAAATTGAGAAAATAATACGTAGATGCTACCTCACTGAGGAAAAAGCCCTCTGAAATCCCATTGATCTTCCACTATTATGTTGTCTCTCTACCCCCCACCATTCACTCCTACCTCATAACATATTCCGTTAAAGTAATAAAAGTTATCATGAGCTAATTAAAACTGCTGTTAAAAAAATTTATTGGAAATATATTGAGATGCACCTTGTTCTAACTGACAAAAGGCCTGGCAAATATAAGTGCTAAAATCTCATGAACCTAACTGAACATGTTAGAATTTGTTTTTGTTTATTCCCTAACTAGATGAACTAATAATGTCAGAAAACAAGATCTGAGAGCCAGCTCTGAAAAAAACCCAAACAAACCCAAGCACAAAACTGACCATATCAGTGCTAAAATTAATCTTCGGTCTTCCAGCTATGTTTGTTTTCAAATTCTGTCCTCTGTGCTAGAATTTTAATATGCACATTTGTCTTGGTCCTAGAGCATCTGTAAGATCAAATTCCCCATGGAATTTAAGAGAAAGAATGTCTGGTGTCTCTAAATAGCTTTATTTAATGTCTAGGTGCTGTGTTGCTCAAAAATGTTAGAGTTTGAGTGCCTAAAGTACATGTGTTACAATTCAGCTTCAGTTGCCTAGGAAGATTTTTTTAAAGGTCACAAAGTAAAGAATCACTGAAATATGGGAATTTCTAAGATATTCTTAAGGATAACGACTTGGGGATGATGATTTCTAAACTGCATGTGTATTTGATGTTAGATGCCTAAATTATGTTTTTGGTCTATTAATTTGCAGCAGGGCATCTCAGTCCCCACTAAGAGCTTATCTGTTGCTCACTAACTGGTGAGATAACTCAAACAGGACAAGCTGTCTTACAGTGAGTTATTTTGGTGCCACGGGGTTAACACCGGCGTGGCATCTACCGACTGCCAATAAACATCTCGCTGTTGAAGTGAGATCTGGAAAGATAAGCTGGATTTCTGACCAACAGACACCTCACTTTATGCCTATAGAAGCGACACCAAACTTCCACAAAGCAGAAATCTTCTACACCTTCCCTGGAAATGTGTGGAGTTTTTCCTGTGGATAGGGATACCAGCTTTGTGGTTACCGCCCAGGGTTTAAGTGAAAGGATTCTGTGTACATTACTGTGGTTTTGGTGGTAAGTTGTAGTAAGTTATTTTTGACTCCTTTCACTGGCTAATATAGGTACCTCAATATTGTGCACTTTTTTATGTTGTGCTGTAATCTGCTAGTAGTTCCTTTAGTTTTATACTGTGTAGTGAGTAATTTTGATTAAGATCTTTCATCTGTTATCTCTTGACTGTTTACTAAAAATTCATTTTTATAAGTAGTCCTTATTTGCCATCATGAGAACTTGCAGGCCGGAGTGATTTTTTAAATTTAAACTGTTGCCAAAATCCAAGGCTAAGGCAGGGCTTGTCTGAAGCTCCCACGCCTCCCACGATATCATTAGATTCTCAATGCTTTAGTTTTCCATGTGTGAAATGCAAAATATATCTTTCTCCCATAACAGAATGCTGTGAGAGAAAATAATTTAAAGATTGTGTCTCCTACAGGAGTCTATTTGGTAGGATCCCTATTGAATACTTTAAGTTTGACATAAGATGTTGAAGATTTTAAGATACATTACGGAAGAAAAGGGAAAAAAAACCCAAAGATGGAACAAACAAGACAAATTAAATGGGAGATAAATCATTGTAAAAAAAATTTTACTGGCTTTTTATGGCCCTCTTGTTCACTGATTTTTCTTAAAATCTTTTGCACAAAGACTTAAAGGTATTTCAACAGCAATCTTTCCATTCCACTTGATTTCTTAGGAAATCAGATGCCTAAATCCTTTAATTTTTTTTTTCTACCATAAGTGGCTAAAGATTCAAAATTGAGATGTTCTGAACTTACATTTGTACCATTTTCCTGCTGCAACTAAGATTCACTGTGAGTTTTCTCACAGCACTTGATTGCTCAGTGTTGTAGCATCAGTCCCAGGCTCACCAACATGTTTTAACAAATGTGTAAATTTGGGGGACAAGGAAAAATAAATTACAACCAAAATGATAAAAAATCCAAATAAAATTTTTTATTGTGTGGGCTAAATTGCTGTGTAAAGTCTCGCATTATTGTTATTACAATTAAAGTCAGAACAAAACCCCGAAAATAATATTGTGAGGCAATAGACAGCAGAGTCACTTGCAGAGAGCAACAAATTCCTTTGTAATAGTTTATGCACAGTTTGCTATCACCAGTGTACTTTGCTAAAAATATATGAACTGATGGCAGACTCTGACTGCAAAATCCATCAGACATTTGCTGTAAATGCTTCAACATGACTCTGCAAGCAGAAGAAAATAGGAAAAGGCCTTTGCATTTTGAAAAATTTGCTCAGAATAAGGTGTATTATTTTATATCCCCACTTGAAAGAGCCGCAGGACCATCACAGTGACTTTTCCAAATTATGTTCTTTACCTTCAAAATATTGCTCACTTAGATGTCTGAAGAAAGGTGAGACCTTTCTATTGATTTTTCAAGTGTTTTTTTACTGGTATGCATTCCTCAAGACTAATGTTAGCACCCTCTCACAGCTTTGCACCATTACCTTTATTTATTACATTTACCAGAAACATTTCCTCTTTGATTTCCAGTACCCAAAATCACGAATAGCTGCAACAGCTGGAAAAAGAGCAGCACTCTAGTGCTACCAACTAAAGCCTGCAAAAGGTGACATGAAATTATTCTCCCAGTCAATGCTAAGAAATATTTATTGGTATCTGTTTTTATATAATGAGAGATGAGTAGTAGAAATGTAAAGTGATTTTCATACACTTTTGTGTTTTCAAAGGGCAGAACCACACCCCTGTGATGTCAACAAGTTATTGACTTAGGTGAGGATAGGATACTTTTGCTTTATGAGGAGAAGTGGAGGAAAAAGGATGAGGATGCAGGCTTTCAGTTACATTTTATTTGAACTCTCTGCAGTTGTAGAATCCACAAGACTTGTTTCCACATGCAAAAGATGAAGTCTGATTCCTAACTAAACAGGAAATGACATCCAGTCTATGAGAGAAGATGCATAGGATAGCAAATTTTAGCAAACTGAAAATGTTTTGCTTATGAAAAATCCTCTTGGGTCCCCAGTGTCCATGAAGAAAAGCCATGAGCTGTTGGGGTTTCATGTCCGAGGTCTGTAGCCCCAAGCTGCATGAAACTCAGCTGTACTTGAGAGGGATAATGGATGAATTGACACTGCAAGTACTTGAACAATTGTCTTGAAGGAATCTGAGTATTTTAAACTCTCATTTATTGCATCATTTTTGTGCCTTACAAGACTGACTATACTTAGGATAAGTATTTACCTTTCAGCTTCTATTTGAAGGCAATTCAACAAACCTACTTTTAAAAAAAATTATTATTATTATTATTATTATTATTATTATTATTATTATTATTAAATTTATTTTGGAGGTAAATGCTAGCAACAACATGGAAAATTTACTTTCAGGATTCTATGGAGGTGTACTTCTTGGCTGTAGTAACCTTCCTATCAATATGGATATCCTGTTTCTGAGCTTTTTGTAGTGTTTTATTGTGACAGTTTAGAGTGAAATCCTTCCTTTATCTGTATTTTTGAAAAGAGGTATTGAAGAACAACAATAGTTTCCTCTATATAATCTGTTCCCTTTCCCTTTTAATTGTGAATCTGCTAGAGAAAGTTTTAAATACAGAAAAGGAAGAGAACAGCTTTCACAAAAGTAAAAACTACAGTTTTGTTTTCTTAAATTTCTGAAACAACCCCGATAGTATATGATTTTACGAAAAATGTAGCTGTGATTTTTTTGTTTGTGTCTGAAGATTTTTCTCTTTCCTTTGGTGGCACATCAGGTAAAATCTAATTAGCATATTTTATTTTGTGTACATGAAAAATACATACACAACCTGCAGTTGTTTCCATGCTTGTGGTGTGCTGCACTCAAGCTGCTCCTCTGAGACAAGGAAAGCTTTCCTTGTCTCCTAACCTACTGTCAAAGAGGACATAATTATGCAGATTCCGTGGTACATTGATCTTTGTTTGGGGCACACACAGAAGTGATGCAGTGTGAGCTATAGAGCACGGAAATCCTTTTCCACTCACTTCCATACAGAAGATGAACAATGGAGAACCTTTTAATAGAGTGGCTGAAGTGAAAAGCCATTGGGGTGAATACACAGCTCAGAAAATATAAGAAAGGAAAGTGCAGGAGGGGGCAAAAAAAAGAGACACTGGCTGCTGACTCCCACTGCTTTGTCTTCACTCTCCCAACTTTGTCCACTATAATCTGGATTTCGCCTTTGTTCTTGTCATTGAATATGCCCTTTGGAGTGACCCAGTAACAGTGACCCTTCTGGAGTTCGCAAGCACAGCAGATGCCAGCTTGTGCTGCATAATGAAAGGGAATGTTCTCATTGTTGCATTCCAAAGACACTGCTCAAGCTGGTTCAAATAAAATGAGAACCAAACATAGTCTGCACCAATGCCTCTATCCAAACGAAATAATATTGTCACTGTTTGTTTAAGTGTAATTTTCCATAATGTAGCCTGTAGTCTGATTTTTCTGGCTATCTGTACTTCAGGGGCATTAGTAGACATTGCAGGTAAATCAATTGTTAATTGTTTCAAAAAAGTGCTAGATGGAGAAGACCAAACTCATGCCAGAGAATGCTCTAAAATTTAGTACCATAGATAATAATGACCAGCACCCAAACATGTTACCAGATAGGTGTAAAATGGCTGGAATAGACTTTGCCACTGTATCCGCTTCTAACAGTTCTGATCTGTGATGAGAAGTTGCTTCCCTAGAATAATATTTTCTTTCATGCTAGTATCATTTTTAAGTATGAAATTTGTGATCTTTCACAGCCTAGATGTAATAGGGTGAGGAACCACATCAGCAAGATCTAAGAATAGAGGAATAGCTTTTGGCTGAATTAACATTTGACCATGAAACACTTTATAGCTTCAAAATTTTTGCAGCAGGAATTATCTTATCCACCTTCAGACATCTATAATGTGAATATGTATGTGTGAGCTACTATCTGCAAATTTATTCAGTGACAAATGAGAGAACTAGACACACTCATCAGGTGTGCTCCAACTGGCCGATTTTAGCTGTCTGCTCCAGGTTGACTGGACTGAAGCCCTAAAAGTGCCTCCTTTTTTTTTTCACTGACTATAAGGTAGACTATTTCAGACACAGCAGCAAGCTAAGATGCAATTTACTGATTGAAGAGACAGATACAGCTAAAGCACAGTCTGATTAACACTCTCTGCCTTCATGTTTGAACAAAAGATTTATTGAGAAGTAAGAAAGTAGCGCAAGAGAAGAAATCTCCCTTTGGTCAGTTGAATTCTATGCTCAGTAAGTCTTACTGACTTGGAATGTATAACTCCTCCTAAACACAAAGAAATAAAAAACCCTGAAAAAATTCAAATGGTTTTTGTATTCTGCGTGAGTAAATTCCTTTCCACAGTGGTTTCACAGAGTTTATGCTGTGGGAATACCATGCTGATTTTGCTGTGATTGCACTTTCCACACTCACTGGAGCAGAATGAAGCAGGTTTTGTCCTTATTTAGTCCAAATTGTACTTGTTCATATAGTCTAGTCATGTTGTCCTTGTTTTCAAAAAGGTTTCAGCTTCGTCTGGAAATGTTTCTCCCATTATTTTGCAACTCTCTTTAGAAATCTCTAGGGGGTAGTTCCAGCTCTTGGAGATCTGTTATGCTTCAGGTGTTCTAATTCCTTGATCACCTGTTCTGGCTGAATCTTACCTCCTTCGATATTTTTAATTCCTCTCCTGGGAAATTTATGTCTGTTTCTGACATCTATCCCAAAACTTTATGTGTGAACATAGAGGCAAAGAATTCATTTGATTGTGCTTTAGTTATGTCTGTCTCTTCAGTCAGTGAATTACCCAGGCTGGCTCTTAGAATTCTTCCAATGACCTCTTGTTCAATACGTTCTTGAAGAAAAAAAACCCATTTGTTATTTATCTTAACCTCTTCTGCAATTTTCCTTTCATTTCACATCTTCGCTATTCCTAGCAGATCGCTGTGTTTTCTACTGTGTTATGTCATCTCTTCAGTTATGCTCATTCTTTTAATACCTTTCATCAGCCTCTTTGTGGTCTTTGAATAACTTTTGTACTGATTCCTTCAATTTTATTGTCGGGGTTTTTTTTCAGATGCTAGATAATTCTGGTAATGTCAGAGCACACAGTTTGAGTACTGTCTGCAGTTCTAGGTCCCACAGTTTAAGAGGGATGTGAGGGTCCTTGAATGTGTCCAGAGGAGGTCAACAAGGCGAGTGAAAGGACTGGAAGGAATGTTCTGTGAGGAGCAGCTGAAAACTTTGGTCTTGCCTAGTTTGGAGAAAAGGAGGCGGTTGATAACCTCCTTGCTCTCTACAGCTTTCTGAGGAGGGGAAGTGGAGAGGAGAAGCCGATCCTTTCTCCCTGGTATCCAGTGATAAAATACATGCGAATGCTTCAAAGCTGCATTGGGAGGTTCAGATGGAAAATTAGGAAGCATTTCTTTACCAAGAGGGTAGTCAAACACTTGACTGGCTTGGGGCATTCACCACCTCTCTAGGAACCCTGTTCCAGTGTCTAAAAGGCATTTGGACAATGCCTTTAATAAAATATTTTAGCTTTTGATCAGCCCTGAATTGATCAGTCAGTTGGACTAGATTGTTGTATGCTCCTTCTGACTGAAGAGTCCCATTCAGTTCTATTCTATAATATATTCATCAGCATTTTACAATTCTGCATTGTTTTTTTTTATTGTTTTATTTCATTTGATTACACAAAACACAGAAGCAATCTTAAAATGTGCATGGTGGAATGTGTGTATCTGATAAGTGTAGTGAGGCTATTTCTCCCTTCATCGCTGAGCTGCAGTGATGTTGGACAAAAATCCAATGGGCTAGACATAAGCCAGACTATACATCCATAAGTGGCAAAGTGGTAAAAGTGAGAGATTGGGCTGGCAGACCTTTGTCACATAAAATGATAGTTCATGGAAGTCATTGCACCTCATTCCCTCAGAGCTGAAGGATTAAGTGCTATAATAATCAGTCAAGAATCATACATAGCATGTTTTATAAAACTGCCTCACTTTTCTCAAGGATGCTCTGGAGGTATTTAGGGTGAATCACTATAATCCTGTAGACTACTACATTGATATCCAACTGTAAAATTATAAGGAATTTTTCTAATAACTTCAATAACTATCTGGAAGCTATGCTCATGAGAAAGTGAAAAGTGGTTCTAAGTATGAAATAGTGGCTCCACACGTGATTTATCACTTCTGTTCTTATGTAGCATAGTCAGAGATGGCCAAGAGCCTCCCAGAGCTTTATTCTGAGGAAGTGGAGAACTTGGAGTACAACAGAAGATAAAGTTTTAACACCAAGCACAGTCCAAACAAGAGAACTGGAGAATGAGGGATTGCAGATATGACCTCACCAAAAATCTACAGCAACATCTTTGAACCTAGGGGTATTTTTTCAAATCAAAAGTTTTTTGTGAGGAGGTTTTTGAGGTTTTAATTTTTCAGAGAGAAGCCAACATTTTCCATGGGGAAAGAAACAAAATAATATAATCTTCCAACTAATTTTGGTTGCAAGAAATGTTATGTTTTTGTAAAGTGCTTTTAGACCATCAGATAAAGGTCGCTGGGGAAGTGGAAAATGTCATTAAGAAATTCACTGACTTGATTTTCCACAGGTTTAGGCCTCATTTGCCAGCTAAATACTACACTTCTTTGTCTGCAGCAAAGTCTGTACAAGACTCAAAATTAAATTAGATTACGTATTCTAGTTCTCTGTTGGTATTAAGGTCACACCAAACTACATCTATAAATTACCCAGGCACAGTCAGTTCTTAATGCAGCCCCTAAGGACACTCCAGTGCAGTGGCGTGAAGAGAGGATTTCTCTGGCTTAGCATTAGGCATAATCGTTCCAGGCCATGCTTTTCCCCGAGCAGTCTTACAATACCCCCAAAACTGAGGACAATCCACCTGATGCAATCCTTCCAAACCCCTGACTTGCAGCAGCTGCTACAACTCTTGTCAAACCCAGCCTGCTCCATGCTCTCCCTGTGGTTGCGTTCAGGCTGTTTCTACCCTCTTGATGCTCTGAAGCTGCTATGAAAGAAGCCCTTTTACAGTAGTTCCTTTCTGTTCTATATTGGAGGTAAATCCACCTTCTGAATTTAGGAGGTATAGATCTCTAGTACCCACTAAGAAGTGAATGAGTTGAAAATATTTGTTACTACATAATTTCTGAAAGTCCAGTGAGTATTGTCAATCTCCAATAAATCTGGAGGGACTGGGTTATAGGGAACATGCTCTCAGGGGTACCAGTTAAGTGAGACATTCCAGAGAGAATTAACTCAAACTTAGGCTGGAGGGCACTCTGGCACTGACAAGTTAAAACATGAGGTTATTTTGCTCTGAAGTTGCCCTGAGAATCTCTGAATAGTATAGTAAATGGATCCAGAAAGGTTAGATTTAGGAGTCAGACACATAAATACTTCTTAAGAGCTTTTCTGAGAAACTCAGTGCCGATAAAATATGGAGTAGGAATCCAAAACCCAGCCTACTGCTGTAAATGCTGAGGTATTCTGCAAACAACTGATGTATTCTTTATGAATAGACTTTGATGCTGCAAATCACGTGTTCTTGCTTAATGCTCTGAACTAAAATACACTATCAGTTTCACAGTGAAAAAGGCTTCCATTAGGAAATGTAAATCCATGAAACTCTTCCAGGGCAGGCTGGATTTTATGGTGAAAGAGAAACTCACCTTGACATTTCCAGTAATCAAAGGATCTGATTATTTATCTACAATGTGAGAAATAAAGACATTTTTTCTGCATTTTTTTTTCCACAGCCCAGTGAACACCATAGCAGATTTTTACTAGCTGTGGGGGTAAGTATCCTCTCTTCATTTATACTAGCTAGTTCCTTTCTGTATGGATAATTAAATAATCATTGGAATGGAACTACAGTTTGGGCAATACAGATATTTCAGAAATTTCACTGAAAAATTCCGTACAGCTTTAATAAATAGTCTTAAGTGTATTAAATTGGCCAACTCTTGCAGTTCAAATGTTAATATTGGCCAGGCTGAAGCCTCTCTTTTGTTGGTCTAGAAAATACTGGAATAGATTGAAATCAGTTATTATCTTTGTTTCACCTCTGGGATTTTTCTGGTTACTTGATTTGTTCTACAGTACAGGAAGTCTTTGTATTTTTATTCTTTTTTACTTAAT
Source organism: Cnemophilus loriae (assembly GCA_013397755.1). Lineage (NCBI taxonomy): Eukaryota > Metazoa > Chordata > Aves > Passeriformes > Corvidae > Cnemophilus > Cnemophilus loriae. Next base: position 937,686 of record VZTF01002804.1, on the reverse strand, counting down.
TCATCACTAGGATAATGAATAGTAAATTTCTAACACAAATTTTCTCCCCTCATTATCTTCAAAATATTTCATTGTAGGCAGATGAGATTTAACCCAGCTTCGTCTCTCTTAAGGTCCTCTGTATCTGTCTTTTTAGCAATACTTGGGGAAAATGCCAAGCACTCTTAGCTACTGTGTTTGCTTGGAAATTGCTTCACTGGCACTTGTCTGGGAACACAGAAGAGGCATAATCTAATTGATCCATAAAGGTGAAAAGAAGAGCTGTGTAATGCAAAATATATTTTTATGGTAAAAGGAATTGAAAATGCAACACACATTAAAACTAGGAGGAAGATGTTTTTGCAAAGCTGAGGCTGATATTTAAAGTCTAGAAAATGAGAGGAAAAAAAATCAAAATTATAGGTGGCAGACACTTTCCTGCTGTCATTGAGTCATATAATCATAGAGTGATTTGGGTTGGAAGGGGCCTTAAAGATCACTTAGTTCCAACATTCCTGCCATGGGCGATGATATGATCACTGGACCAGGCTGCTCTAAGCCCCGTCCAGCCTGGCCTTCATAAGGCCTTTTCCCTTAGATAACATCTTCAACTTACCCCAGGTGATTTGAAGAGTTACAATATCTGGAGTTTAGTAAGTGAAAGAGGTTAATTCTATACTACTGTAAAGAATTAATATGCAACTTATCTTACAAGGTCCAGAGAAACTATCCTAATCCTTATTCCTCTGGTCTTGTGATTGCATTAAAATAATAGCAGTGCCTATTGCAATCAGGAGGCAGAATTTGCTTGCAAAAGCCAAATTTACTATTCTTGCTGATGAGTTGCTGATGACTGTTAGAGCACAGAACATGCAGTGGCTCTCTGGGACCCATACCCACCAGCTAACACATGCCAGAATTACATAGGACAGGGAGCACAATTCTGCCTAAAGCCCATTAAAGCTTGTAACAAGGAAAGGAATCCTTTTTATGAGGAATCAATGGTGTATTAGCACTGCACAAGAGACAAAAGAAATGGCATTACTAATAAGATGGAGTGAAAAAATACGTGAAATAACTCCAAACCTCTGGACCTGTCAGATCTTTATACTCAGCTCACTATTTCAACTATTTTTGACAATATAGTGCTAAGCATCAGTTTTCAATAACAAAGAAAATCCCTCCCAACCAATTTTTCCATCTACTTGTCTTTTCTTTTATTCCTTTTTTGTTTATTTTTTTCTCTCCCTAGCTTATGGGTAACTGTATTATCTGTTGGTGACAAAATGTTGGCAGCAAAGGGGCTGCAGGGGTGGCCTCTGTGGAGACAGACCAGGACTGTCTGGTGCCAGACACAGGCAAGTCCAGCCAAGACCAGCAGAGCTACTACAGGGCAGGGCTAAGCCCTTCAGCCAAGATAGTGCCACTTTGGGGGAAGCACAGGTAAGAAAGGGCAGCCCATGTCAACCCACCACAATAGGACAATGTACAACCTGCAATAATGTAATTTTTTTTCCTTTTTGCACCTTCAATGCTAAATATGTATCACTAGAAAATTTGAAGAGTTGAGGTGACAGTGTGATCCTAGAATCTTCAGTGCTGCTGGAACATGAATCTACATCTTAGCGTGTCACTCAATATAGTACTGTTTTTGGAATTTGACTTAGTTCATGAGATTGATGTCTGTTCCCAAGTACTCATTTTATATTTGTGCTAATCTCTGTGTTTGTTTTTTTCTTTTTTTTTTTTTTTTAACAAGGGTTACTAAAATGGTTCCAATTATATTTCAGTACCACAAAAAGTGGTACTGATATTACCAAAAGAATGGCAAATAGCAGTGAGAAAACAGGAACAAGCTGCAGGAAGTGGGGAAATCTCGAGTCCACCTTTATGACAGCAGCAAATTAATGTGGAACAGGACACAGATCTATGTGGCAACCTCAAGCTCCCTCATCTAATTATTGCAGGTTGTCTCTGTAACAGCGTTCTGTGTAGTTTAAGTTTAAAATGAACATAAAATCTCTTCTCAGCTCGCCAACCTGGAAGTTGATCTTGTATGTGAAATAGATGTATTCCTGCTTAAGAGCAGTGGCATCCTTCTTTACAAATTCTTACACAAATAGACAATATGAAATGTCAAGGGGTTCTTTAGACTAGAAGAGAAATTCTTAACAAGATCCAAAGCCTGAAGGTAAGGCTACACAAAATACTGGAAAAAAAAGTTAAAAATCTAATCTTTTTGACAATTCCAATGGAGGTTTTTCGATTCTAGAAAGCCTCTTTCAGAGAGTCTATAATAGAAAATCTTCAGTAACAGAAGCCTCTGTTCTCACCAGGAGAAGTAAGAAGGTAGAGTAGCCCTTCTCTCGTATGTGTGTGTATATGTGTGTGTGTGTGTGTGTGTGTGTGTGTGTGGTTGTTGGTTTGGTTTGGGATTTTGGGGGTTTTTTTGTTTGTTTGTTTGGGGTTTTTTTGGTTGGTTGGTTGGTTTTTGTATTATTTTGTTTTGTTTGTTTTTTCCAAGACAGAAAATATTTCTTTACCCAATCAAAAAACCCCAACCTTTTATAGGAAGAAAGGGTCATATAATAAAAAAAAAGCAAATTTATAAAATATTAATCAAAATTAATAATAGTAAAAGGTATCAATGGTGATCTATCTTGCCAATTAAATGATGAGAAGATTGCTAATCTTTCCTGCTGGTGAGATCTCTTTCTCTCTTGAGTATCCAGGTCATGAGGATATTGTTCAACTATTGTGTGTGCTCATCTATTCTGGCTGTGAGAGCACCACCCAGAGGGTCGGCTCTCTCTCCTGTGAAAGGAAGTGTCTGTGGATTTATGAAGAGATCTGATGTTTTATGTAGCTGCTGTTGATGTAGGACCTGGTCTAGGTTCCTGGTTTTGTTGTTTTCTATCAAGTATTCATTGTCATGCTGCATTCATTCTTGATCAGGTAACCAACTTACATTCTTTCACACTATTTCTTGTAACTACTGCGCTGCAAGACACAATGCTTCCATTCCTATGTTTATCTGAAAGAAGTTTCCAAAGTACACCTGAGAGAGGAATCATGATCTATGGGGCCAGAACTGAGTCCACATCACTAAAGCTTTATGCTTTTATTCCTGAATGGTGATGTATCTTATCTTTGCTCTTACTCATCTATGGATGCTGTAATGACATGGGTCACCATATTCTGAGAAAGAACATCACTCCAACATTTCAGGATGGATGTTTCGACCAAAATGTCCGAAACTAGAAAGCATTGTACAACATTTAGGTAAATATGGCCTAGGAGAGCTTAGTTTCCCTCACTTGTCAAAAGATGCTGATAGACTTTCCCTAGGAATACCTCTGTCTTCCTGGAGTTCTCAGAGAGTTTTGAATTGCTCTTACCCCTGTAGAGAATTCTCCCAAGGCTTTTTAAGTGACTGCTTTTGAAGAGGCTCACACAGAATAAACTCAAAAGGTGAGATCTCCAACTCATTTTTGTTCTGGATCAAAAAACTCAATTCCTTTCTGAAAAAGACAGAGTGGACAAATGTAATTTTTGTTATGTGTACAATAATAAATATATTAAATTCTGTGTGTTGCATAAGGATGAGAAGCTAAATATTCTTCTAGACAAAATTCTCCTGATTTATGACAGTCTGTAAATTAGTCTGGGGAAAAGGAGGCAGACGGAAGGCCTTATCTCTCTCTACAACTACCTGAACGGAGGTTGAAGTAAGGTGAGTGTCTCTGCTTCTCACAAGTCAGAACTGATGGGACAAGAAAAAACATAGTCAACTTGTGCCGGGGTGGTTTAGATTAGATATTAGGAAAAATTTCTTCACTGAAAAGGTCGTCAAGCATTGGAACAGGCTTCCCAGGGAAGTGGCTGAATCACCAACACTGCAAGTATTAAAAAGATGTGTACATGTGGTGCTTAGGACTTGAAAGTGTTGTTAGTGGTTGGACTTGATGACCTTAAGGGTCTTTTTCAACCAAAATGTTTCTGTGATTATGTAGTTCTAATTCACACTTTTTACACATTCTCTGCTCTTTATGTAGTAAATTTTTAAAGTTTCTGGCATTATACAAAGTATTGTTTCAGTGGGAAAGTATATATATGAATTTTCTTGTCTTGTGCATCTGTACATCAGGGAGTGTACCTATAATGGGTTTTTAATTAGCATCTCTTTCTAAATACTGCAGCACATGCTCAATGGACAAGTCTGGAGTCACACCTCTGCTGGACACAATGACAGTGCGTATAGCAGAATTCAGAGCTACCTCAGAGCATTTGCTTCCATACAAAGCAAAGGCAGCAAGAAGTTGGAGTACTTTGTGACCAGCAACCACAGAACTAACAAAAGGAAAAGGGAAAGGAAAGCCCTTTAGGATAGAGGCCAAATTAAATATAATGCTCTAGATGTGGTTAATAATGACATTGATCACAATGACAAGTACACCAGATGAAATTACTTCCTTACCCATGACTGAAGTGGTGAGGACAAATTTTTGTCCAATACTGTTATGGAATATATTCTGCTGTATCGTGTTGTCTATAACTAATTCCCAGAACACGGTATCACACTATGTTACAAATGAGTGGGAAGGGTTACAAATGAGCTGGCATGCAGTGGCTATGGAAAAGTACTTTTCTTTGAATTAAACTTGTCAACAATTTATTGTTCCTTGTCTACTCATAATTAAATTAGATGAAAAAGCATGATTTTATATAAAAATATAATATTTTAATAGAGGTTTGTTGTTACAAACACATCTGTAGTCACAAATGCAGCCTAATTATTCAATAAAAAATTCTGTAAGTATCAATCTATACACAATAACTGTTTTAACGTATTTTAAGTTTTGATCTTTTATTGTCCATGAAATATACTTGACACTTTCTTTACAGTTATTTAAGTCTTTTTGTTCACAGAAGGGGTGTGGCTCAATGCTTCAGCTCAAAGGGACAGGCCCTGAAGCTAGAGTTTGTAGAGCCAACTTGAAGAGGGTGCAGTGATGAAAACACATCAGGTGCTCTCTACAGGTATCACACAGCTGGGTTGGCCATGCATCAAGAAATTCTACATCATTCTCACCACGGTTGTTTCGGTGCTCTGCCTGTTGCTTAGTAATCCTCTGCGATGGGTTTGCCAGATACCTTTTCTGCTCAGTTTAAATCTTTTTTTGCCGTGATCACCCTCTGACAAATCTGTAGCAAAACCATTGGAGAGTTTTTCTGAAGCACAGCTCTGTACTGCTTTATGAAATCCTTTGTGTTCACCTCATTTTAATAGTCTGTCAGTCTATATGATAAGCCTTTCCTTAGGATGGAAGAACTAACATGTTGTGCGTCCCTCTGCTTTCATACTTTTGCTTTCATACTGTGCACAACCTATAGCTCCAGGGCCTGACCCATGAGCTTGTTCATGCCTTGGGCAGAACCTGTTCTGTGAACCTAGTGACTAGCTTAGAGAGCTACTCTGACATGGCTCCCCAGAGTACCAGTGAGGAGAGATTAGTTCCTCCAAAGCAGATGAGATAGACTCCTGCTCTGATTTGAACTCAGGAGAATCTCGTTTTAAACTGTGAGAGAATCTTACTATATTTACCTTGAATTACTTAGTTATATACTTGGAGATACCATAGTACTTACCTGCACCAGGGGAAATATAGGTTAAATATTAGGAAAAAGTTTTTCATGGAAAGAGTGGTTTAATACTGGAATTGTCTGCCCAGGGAGGTGGTGGAATCACCATCCCTGGATGTGTTTAAAAAAACACTGGATGTGGCACTCAGTGCCATGGTTTAGTGGAGATGTTAGGGCATGGGTTGGACTCGATGATCTTAAGAGGTCTTTCCCAGCCTGGTGATTCTGTGATTCTGTGATTCTGTGATATAGTCTGAAGACTCAGATGAAATCACTGAGAGAGTAATGAAAATGCAGGTTCAATGGCTTTGTTTCCTTAATGACATTATAAATTATCTTTAAATAAACACTCAGAGAAAAAGTGTTCTAAAGCATATTTATCCAGAGAACTACACAGCAAGAAGGCCTCCTTTAAGCCTCTGTTCCTCCATGTATTCAGGTATTTAATTTATCAGAAGCTCTGGCATAACACTGATGAAATAATAGAAGGGAGAAAAAAAAGGTGTTTTTATTCCACTTCTGCAACTGAAGAGAAAAAACAAAAGACACTAAGAATGAAGGGGAGACAGAGATTAGATGGTGCAGATTCAGGATATGGGGTTCAAGGAAGGAGAAGGAAGTAGAGCAGATAGGAGTGAGAGATTAAACAATGAACAGAATCTGACAGTATGGCTAACTGGTTCTATAAGGATAAAACATGTATACCTCAATTGTGTATAAGCTTGGTTAATCTCTTTATCCCTGTAAGAAACTTGTTGTCCTAAGGTTGTAATTGATCACAGCTAAGGAAAGTATCCATTAGACAATCACTTTGTGAAAATATGGTCCACACATTGGAAAAAGTTGAAGACCCTTGCTAGTGATAAAATAATGCACTTGGAAACTACACTACGGCGACCAAAAAGGAAATAGCTGTAAATAAAAAGCACAGATGGCTGTGCTGGAGATGGGGATCCCCACAAGATCAGTCTGTCACAAGGACAGGCAAGTTGCATTTTTTCTCTATCACAGTTTTCTCAACACCTCCATCCCTTCCCAATCAGTAGATCTGCAGGTTTAGTTTATCGATCAGAAGTCATAACCTTTTTGTACTTAACTGGTTCATTGTGAATGCCCATATTTCAATGGTAAAGAATTTGTTGCAGTTATACAGTTAAGATGTTATTTTGCTAGGATCTTTCCTTGGAGAGATAAGAAAGAAGTGTGTGTATATGCAAGATGTCTGTGAGGTTAAGCTTAACCCCAAATACATTGACTAAAATATAAAAATTTTCCAAACTGCTTAAAAACCAAATTAAAGAAAGCAGTAGGGTTTACAATGCTTAAATTCTTATTAGAAATACAGATTCTCTGTGACTTGCCGCTCTTATATGAAGGAAAAAGAAAATTTCAGAATCAGATGAGGAATAATTGGTGAGTCTCTCTTTGAGTCAGGGATCCGTTTGACATCAGAAGTAGGCTCCTGCTAACTCTTTCTAGTCCATAACATTAAGAAAGACTTTACAATGGGGTCATGGACTGCCAAGTCTACCATCAAAAACAAGGGTCAAACAACTCAAGTGAATTTAACACCTCATTCCACATGACGATATTTTGGGGGTTTTATATTTTGTTTCTATGAAGACCTATTATTTTTATGTTTGTCAGAATCATCTATTCTTTACTTTTAAAATGTTTGCTGGTGTGACTAGATGACTGATTTCCTTTTATTGCTAGTCAAATTACCAGTATGTAAATAGTGCTGATGGGATGAAATCTCTTGCCAGGAATTTTTAAATGTAGAATACAAATAAAATTCTAGGCAAAAGTAGCTTTGAATGAGAAGAGGGAGTGAGGGTTAAGAAAGGCATTTTCAGTTCTGTATCTTTATAGCTTTTTGGGAAGCGCTCATGACAATTTGCCTGTTGAAGGTGAGCATATACAAGAAATTTCCTACAGGTCACATTTTTCTGCTGGTATATAGTGAATCCCCATTTGTGAAATCAGTATTTGCAAGTTCTAGCAGTGATCCTCTACCTAAGCCATTGTGACTTCGAATGCAGTATTGACTCTGTTAGACTGTTTCTAAACATACAAAAAGCTAAGATATTGAGAAAAAAATTCGCAGAAGTTAGTGGTGATTATGACAGTCTGTAAAAATAAGCATACACCCACATTCTCAAAATTGATTTCTAGTTGTCTGAGTTTGTAACCAGGTAAGAGAAAACCCAGTTAATAGGCATGGTCACAGTTAGAGTTTCTGCAGAAACTTCTGTTATTTGTTTCCATTGTATTTAACTTTTAGCCATCCGGTTGCAATGAGGCTGAAAAAAATAAAGACTAAAAAAAAATAGTAGGAAATGAGGCTGTTTTATTCCCTATCAGTGTGCAGGGCACTGATGCGCATATATGAAACAGAAAATTTGGGGTAATTTGAGGGGCAGAACTGAGAATAATAGCTTGAGACATTTCTAAAATCTAGAATGATTTGTTGTTGTGCAAATGCTTGAACATTTAACTCAAAAAATTTTTCAAGCCTCTCTGAACACACAAAAGAGTTGTCTCCTGCTCTGGTACATTTGACTCAACATGCATTCTCAATTTTGCTGCAGTTGTTATATAAACAGCTTCCATTTTGTTTTGATGTCTCTGTGGCTTTGCATAACACATTTCTTTTAGCTTGGGTTTTTATGGCAAGCTATTAAAAAATAAACTAACATAAAAGCATTACAATCAAATCTAGAGAAAAACTTCGTTTCTGTCAGGGTGTGGCATCCACTTTTCTGACAAGCTACCACCAGTTGAAATGCAGGGATCTCAACCCATCATTCACTCCTATTTTTATTTCATCTTTAGTTTAGCTTCATCTGGTCTTCAGCTTTTGCTACTGTATCTATGTGTGATAAAGTGGTGATGGGAATACAGTAGGGCAGTAGAGCCAAAACAAAATGGATTTGTATCATTGGCTCAAAATTCTGGTTCAGTTTAAAATGTCTTTGAATGAAGTACTTCAATATGCTGAGCACTTTAATTTTTTTCAGCTAAAATATTTGTATTCTATTATTATAAAAATAAAAGTTTTCAGCTCCATATTCAATCTAGCACATTTCTGGTGTTATATCTGAGTTATGAGAGGCCAGGCTGGTTACCAAAGATACAGCACTCTTCTGCTCTAGGGACCCAGTTTGGCATTACTGTCAGCTTCAGCTCTGCACTATGTGGACTGCGGGACACTCTGGAAGCTGTTTAGGAATTATCTGCATTGCACTCGGTTGCATATGCCAGATATTGATACAAAAGTAGTACAGTAGTACGAAGTTTTCCCTCTAATGCAGATGTGTGAATTTTAAACAGAAATATGCCATCTTCCCTATTGCATTTTGCCATCAACAGTTGCACAGCATTGTCTGCTGAGCACCAAGGTAAAGTGTCTGTGAATTTTAAAGTCTTTCTAATGCCTTTGGGAGAGTCCCTTAGGCACTGCATGTACATTATTTTTTTTTTCCTTTGTTCTTTGAGGTTGTCTGTGTCAAGCCAGTGGAAACTTATCCCTTCTTTATCCCTCTCAGTGCTCAGAAAACAGTACATCTCTCTGTAGGGCTCCCATATAAAGGTGTAAGAACAGGAGGCAGAATCCCTGCTATCAGCCATTTATTTTTTTAAAGTGGTTGTAGCAATGATCAGTTCAAGCAGTAAGTTTTATCTTGTTATTTCTGCTCAGTTTCCATTTAGTTTTTCTTTTTAACTATGATTTATACATGTACTTAGTGGAAGATCTATAGCGGTTGACAACTGATTTCTAATATAGTTATCATCAAAAAAATTGATGAATTGTACAGAAGAGTTGATCTCAGTATTATCGTGGTCCAGTTGCAGCTATAGCCTGTACTTCTTCCTATGCTATGATGACTTCTTTGTGGGTTCATTTCTTAATGTGTATGGTAGCAGAGATGCACTTAGACTTCTGCATTATATTCAGAAATAGAAAAGAAAGAAAAAACTGCGAAGTTTAATTACAAAGACATATATGTGGAAAAAATAGCTAGACAATAAATTAATCTTATTTCCACTAAATAATTCCAAAAAAATACTATAGATGATTTTTTACACCTTTAATACAAAAATAACTTTAATGAAACCGAAGAAATCTATTTGTGAACAACAGTACAAGAATAGTAATGGTACCTTATGCTTCTGAATTCTGGTTCTTTTTTTACACCAGTGCAAATTCATTAATCCTAAACAATAATTCCTAGCTACTGAGCAGAAATTTAGAACTGTTATTTCCCAACTATTTAAGCAAAAATACAAATGTACAAATTTGACTAGTTAAGAGTTGGAACTCAGTTTATATACTTACAATTAACTGAACTATGAAATTGTTAGATATCTAGTTAAAACTAGTCATCTATCTTCACCACAGTTAATGGCGAGAAAGTGGTGCCTTTCTGATCTTAGATGCCTTTCATAATGGGAATTGTTCTCTACAGAAGCTGAGAGAAAACTGATTATGCATGCACAGTTGTATAAATGTATATATACAGGTATAAATACATGTATGTATTTAGACAGAGATATTTTTATAGATATTCACATGAATTCATGGAGTAGAGTATACAGTGTCATATACATCCTAACATTTTTTCCAGTCTGACAGTGCCACCTTAAAAGCCAAGAATACTGGGTGACTTGCTGCAGTAGGCAATAAAGGGAAGTCTACTTTGATATTTTGCATTGGTGTGATGCCTAGAATTGTGTGGACCAGACTCTCCCTCTGGGTGCCCTAGTTCTACTGATTCTTTCCCCTCAACTGTCTTTTCTCCTCTTGTACATCTACCTGTCCCATTCCTCCAGGTGTCTTTTTCTTTTATCTTGAACTTTCCAAAGCACAACAAGACAAAATGCATTGCTACCCAGCTGGATATTGCTCACTATATCATGCACTGTCTTTTCGCTTTTGAATCATATGGTGATTTTGGCTGAGATAATTTTCTTCATAGTAGCCAGCATGGGACTATGTTTTGAATTTGTGCTGGAAACAGTGTTGATAACACAGGGGTAATTTTGTTACTGATTTGGTTAATGATTTTGTTGCTTACAGAGAGTCAAGGCCTTTTCTGCGTTTTACCCCACCCCACCAGTGAGTAGATTGGGGGTGCGCAAGAAGTTGGAAAGGGAATTAGTTGAGACAGCTGACCCCTACTGACCAAAGGGATGTATATTCCAGACCATATGGCATCATGCTCAGCATATAAAGCTGAGGGAAGAAGAAGAAGAAAGAGAGGGACTTCCAAAGTGAAGGCATTTGTTTTTCCAAGTCACATTTACATGTGATGGAGCCCTGCTTTCCTGGGGATGACTGAACACCTGCCTGCCCATGGGAAAATACCACACTGAACATGCTTTTCTTTCCTTGCAAACGTATGAGGATTAGAATTTTCTCTTCTGGTGGGCATTGTATTCATATGATCTTATGGAGATTACATCCAATTTGGTACTATAATGATATGATGTTATTTCCTCATTGCCCTCTATAATTTGTCTGCTTAAATTCCTATTTTTATCATCTTGTGATGTTTCATATTGTTACATTTTTATCTCATTGAGTGCATAAACCCTTGAGCACTTACCTCCTTATGTAGGTTCATGGACAGACAAAGATTCCATCACTTTATGTAAAACAAGATTGTTTATGTTTTCTGTGTAAGAAAGGAAATATTTTACTAGCTGATGAAACACTGTTAGAACAGCTTTACATGTATGCCTGCAAATATTTGCGTCTCTGACCAAAGCACTTGCTAGTGTGCAATGATTGCAGCTCAATGATTTAGCAAAATAAGATTTCAGGAATTTATATAGTTTCAGTAAAACCACAGGTATCCTTTTATCTTGTTAAAAAAAAAGGCAGCTAGCTCATATAGGACTCAAAGTGAGAAGAAAATGCTCTTTGAATTTAGAATATGAACACTATAATTCAAAATACACTGAGACTAAAGTTGTTAACCCCTGAGGGAAGTGGTTGAATGGATGAAGACTACTTGACACAGCAATTGGATACATGAAGCATGAAAACATGACATGGTATTAATTAGAGGGACAACACCAACTAGTTCAAAGCACAAAAATGGTCTTGAATTGCTGATTTGTTATCTTGTGTCTATTACTTTTAATTAGCATTTCATAATGTTCACGATTTTGTGTTGCTTTGTTTCTCTTAATTATATAGAAATGGATGTAAGAGATGCTTAAAAGCATTTGCTTTACAGAATAAAAGACTGCCTATTCTCTAGCTCTGACATTCATGCCCCAAGGAAGGCATTATTTGTTGACACGGGTTGTAAACACGGGTTGTATTTTTATTGCAGACTATTTGATGTGCAATGTATTTTTCTTGGAGGTGGTGAGCCAGATATCATGCAACATCCATATTTTCACATACAGGAAGACTGTGCAAACTGGTTGAGAAATACCAAGCGCACATGCACATAAACTAGAATTTTTTTTTCGCATATTTTTATATATATATGTGTAACTTTCCCATATATGGCAGAAAGTATCAGTGCCTTTTTAAGAAACATCTGTAGCAAGTTATGTACATAACAGTGGCAAGAACATAAACAATCATTGGCAGTACAAATAGTTTTCATAAAACATGACCTTATGCCTGGTACATCTGCTTAAAGGAAATACAAAATAAATTTTTGAAAAATGTAATAATGATGAAAAATTATTGCAAGTAATGATAAAAAATAATGATAAAAAAATGTAATAAATGATAAAAAACTATTATAAAAACACCCATATAAAGCACCATAAATGGATAGAGTGGGCACACTGATAAAAGAAATGGGGCAGAACAAAGCAATAAGCATTTAGGTCAGCAGCGGCTGTTCTAAAATAATTTATTAGGAAAAGAACAGAAAATATGGGCTAAATAAATCTATAGAATGTGTCAATCACAAAAAGTATTGGATTGCCTTCTCAGCTGAAGTACACCAATGAAGTTATAAGAAACAATTAGTAACTGCACACAGATACCCATCTAAATAAGGATGAAAGTAAAGCACTCAGCAGGTATGAGCCAGTGAAAAAAATGTGTAAGATGCATCTTTGTTTCACAAAAGCAGACAAAATTCTGGCTAATTCACAAGACAATAAAAAATCACAATAACTTTAGTGTTGAAAGTTTGAAATACCTAAATTCTATTAAAATTTCCTTTCGCATGAATACAGATAAACCCATTAAATTCATCTGCAACTTGTATGACAGGTCATGCCAGAAATGGCCAATAACCTCACCAGGTTTTGCACCAAAGAAAAGAAAAAAGCCACAACATTCACTTCTTTTAACGTTAAAAGTTCTTGTTCAGACACTTTTGATGACTGGTATTCTCTTAAATACATTGGATATTTAAATATTTATTTTAACAAGTGAAGAACATCCTCTTTGCTATGTGCTGTTGCCTTCAGAGACAACAGAAGGCCCCCAAAAGAAAAAGTTGTACCTTTATTTGTCTTTCAAATACAACCCAACTTAGAACATATTTATTATAATCGAAAGATTTCCATGTGATTCCATGTGAGGAGTTGTTTAAAGTCAGTACTAAGACTTTGATGGAACTTCTGGAGATGACCAGAAAGAAAGCAGATACAGAGTTTATACATTAAATATTGCTTTTCTTTGGAGAAACAGAGGATATCTAGCAATTTACATTGATGACAAGAGCTGAAATGCAAACTTTTACTAATCAGGAATAAGCCATATTGACAAGCTTGCACTGGGAACTTGCACAGTGCTTGTTCACATTCTGTCTGTCTTTAGCTTGTGATGCTCTTTCTAAAGAAAACAGGACTTTATCTAACAAACATTTCACTGAAATTCCAATGCCTAGTCTTGGAGGAGTGAGCTAAGATCCTAGAAAGCATCAGTCTGCAAGGTTGCTGCAACTTCTGAGTCACAGTTGTTGATTAATAGGATCAATTTCTAATCTTTTTCACTCACGACAAACAAAGACTGCACAAAAAGGGTGCACAGAATATTGTGTAGCAGATCACTTTTTCTCTGAGCAGTGCTTCTGGCCACTAGCATCCTTCGCTGAAGGTGAGAAATCTGTGATTGCAAAAGTTTTACTTGTTCCACTTTTATCTTTTCCTCTCCTTGCTAAACTGTACTGACCTACAGGAATTGTTAACTTAGCTTTCAACCACTTGCTGGATGACCTGCAAGAATATTTGGAGAAAGGGAAATTAAGTTATAAACTGTGGCTTTTTTCACTGTGTGTCATGCTTGTAATTTATAACAGGATGGAACAAGTAGTATGCTAGAGTTTCCTGAAGGTTTGGAAATAGCTTCAGGGGTTTCAGTCCTGTGTCAAGACTTCAGTTTTATCATTCTTGGTTCTCTGGAGAATATTTCATTTATAATTGAGAAAACCTTATTTCCCCACTAATAAACTTTCCTTTCCTTCTAATAACAGCAACAACAACAACAATAATAATACAAGGTGTAATTTAACGAAAGGAAGCATGTGATATTTATTTCTCGAAGTGTGTAAATAAGATTTGAACTTATGCGCTCAAACTATAGGTCTGTATTGATTTTCTGAAATAATTTGCATGTGTCATTAAGAAAATTAATTGTTCTTTTTGGGCCTCAGTTTCCTCATTTGTAAAGCAGGAATAATAAAACTATTTACTTCATAGAAACTTATTTAGGGTTTAATGTGAATTTTAATGGCACTTAGGTGCATAGGATGGTAAATGCTATGTAAGTCGCAAAACACCATTGTTCCCATTTGTCTTCTCTGTCATGGGAGTTCCTCTGCTTTCAGGATCTTACAAATGTGAATTATCCTTAGTAGCAACCAGGCCCTTACATTGAATGCAGTCTGAGGAAATATATTGCAACAGTTGTTTCTAAGTGCTATAATTTATGTTGTCACTGGACAGATTTAGATCTAGAAATCCGGACTAAACCCAACTGTTTTCTTTATAACAGAACAAGAATAGTGAATACTGTATTTTATTTTTGCAGATATGAGAAACTGGATGAAAAATTTAGCATTCTGTGGCATACATATATGCTCATAGAAATGGAAAAATTGATAGTATTCAGCTCAAAATAAAGTATCATCTAGATATGTCATTGAGGTAATTTTTACCAAATGGTTTTACGTTAAACGTTATGAAGGCCAAAGCCATTAAATCTGCAATCTTTATTATCTTGTCCAGCAGTGGTGTAGATATCTTCTGAGATCATTAACTATGTTTATAATGCACTACTGAACATTTTCCCTCTTTTTTCATGAATGAATCACCTTGAAAATTCTATGTATTTGTTCATTGAAAGACACATTAAATGTGCATATGGGTGCAGTCAATTGTCTCTGTAACATTAGAAAAATCTAGTAATCCTGACAAATCATTTTCATGTGTTGCAGGTGCTGCCTATTAGAGGGAAAGATGTGCTTTGAAGTTCTTTAATTAAAGCTTAAATTTCTTTAGTTATTATTCTGAAAATAGCTGAATTATAAATTCTACTACTGAGTGTTGAGTGAAGTCAGAATGTATTGATGGCCACTAGCTCAGTGCTACCAATATTTGTACATGTACATATGGGATACATGAGTGCAGTGTGCTGAGTTGTAAGTCAAACCTCACAGTTTACAAGGCTCAAAGCTTCCTCCTCACCACAGAACATCTTCTTTAAGTAATCCTTCTCTTTCTGTTTAATCTTCTTTCTTTCCCTTGTTAAGTCTGTCTTGCTTTCTGCATTATGAGCTATTCAATAGACTGAAATGACCTCAGTGAGAATAAGCTTAAATTGGATAAACACTTCCACGGACAGCAACACACTCAATTTTGTGTCTGTCTTCTGAAGAATTAAATTGGTATTATTACATCACCTTGTTCCTGGATAATACAGGGACTTAAAATTTCAGTGCCGAATATAAGCAAGTAGAACACCTTCATAGCAAGTATGCAAATGCATTAGTATTACAATACAGTATTCTATTGTTAGAAATTCATGTTGGCTAAAGAAAGCTAAGGGTAAGTGGCTTATAATAATTCATGGTTAGCATGAAACCCATTTTTACATTTCGGGCTTTTTAAAACCTAAGTCGTGGAACATCACTGTAGTTTCCATATTAGTTTCTAAGGCATAGACTCAGAATATCTCATAGTGGAAGGGATCCATAAGGAATGTTGATTTCAGCTCCCTGCTCCTTGCAAGACTACCTAAAACCAAATCATGTGGCTAAGAGCATCATCGAGGCAGTCCATGAGTTCTGCCAGGCTTGGGGCCATGACCACTTCCCTGGGCACCCTGTTCCAGTGACTGACCACCATCTCAGTGGAGAACCTTCTCCTAATGTCCAAGCTGAACGTCCATGGTGCAGCTTCATTCCATTTCCTCAGATCCTATCGCTGGTCACCAGAGATAGGAGATCATCAGCTCCCCCTCTACAGCCCACCTCGAGGAAGTTTTTGACTGTGATGAGGTCACCCCTTCTCTTCTTTAATATGAATAGACATCTTGTCCAGAAAAATTCTGCGAGAGACAGTATCAAAAGCTTTGCAAAAACAAAACAACGCTTCTACTGGCTTCCCTTGATCAGCTAGGTGGGTCACCTTATCACGATAAGTTTGTTAAGCAGGACTTTCTCCTCATGAACCTTGCTATAACCAAAGATTGTGTTGTCTCTCTAGTGTTTTTCAGTAAATGTCAGTAACTGCATAATTTTACCGCTGAAGGGAGACTGACAGGCCTGCAATTACCAGGGTCTTCCTTCTTACCCTTCTTGAAGACTGTAAAAACATTTGCCAACCTCCATTCCATAGGGACATGCAGATGCTGAAGACCATTAAAAAATAACAGAAAGGGGTCCTGCAATAACATCACCAAGCTCCTTCAGTACCCTAGAATGACTCCCATGAGGCCCCATGTGCATCCAGGTGGAGCAGCAAGTCTCAAACAAATTTTGATTCATCTGGGAGTTTATCATCCCGGTAGTCATAATCTTCCAAAACAAGGTTCCAGGTGGCCTAGGGTCCATCATCAGTGTTAAAGGCAGAGACTTACTTGTGAGATGACTGATCTCATCAAGTAACAGATTTACCTCTAAACCTCTTTGCGATGTTAATATATTTAAAAATTCTTGAAAGAATTCTTGAAAGAAAACAAGAAACAGGATTACATTCCGTTGTTGCTTCACCGAGTAACAGCTGCAGCTATATATGTTAATTAGTCCGAATTCAATGTAGGGATTTATTCCCATGAGAGATTTTGGTGCAAAAAATGTGTTTTCAGGTTCTTGCTCAGCAGCAGGTCTAGCAGCAACTGTAAAAAGTTTCTACCAGTTCAACTGGGGCTGAAACAGAAGCTGTGGTCAGGGTAGGTGGAATCCCTAAGGGAGTCTGGGCACGGAGGGTAAGATCTGCAAGCGACCCCAAGACCCTGGCTCTCTCTGTTACCAAATTGATGGAAAGTCCCAGGAATAATTTTGGCCACTTGACAGTACTCCGTTTTATGTCACCAGGCTGGGGAATTTGAGCAAGCAAGGGTTGTAGGTTGTTTGCATGTTTAGAAAGCAACACTGTTGTTGTAAGGATAGTAGCACAAAAACTCGGATTGTCCCACACCAGTCTCCTTAGTGCTGGAAAGCAGACACAGAGACATTTAACTTATCAGAATGGATAGAGCAGAGATGTGTTAGAACACATAAACAGGTGATGGCTGTGCTCTGTACAGGCAATGGTGCTTGTTCAGGTGTTGAAAGCAGTTCAGTTGAAACACTGTGGAGCCAGATAACACTAAACATGGATTTATCTGACTAAGGGACTTTATCTCTCTCCTTCCCTTCCCACTAAAACCATCCAGTGCACAGTAAACACTTCTGATTTTGTGGGGGTTTAGCTGTTTCACTACAGTGCTCCATTCTCCACAGCTGGACTGGACTGACCCCGCAGTGAAGCCTACCATTTAGAAGTACTGCTAGGTTGATGGTGTGGATAAGGTTCATCTTATGAATATGTCTGGTTCCACAGCAGGCACCTTAAACTCCACTTGTAGTCACTAGAAGGAAATAGAAAGTCTTGGATGCAGTTCATCTCATAGTAAAGTAATTATCTAAAATAAGTCAGAAGCATAGTGCTCATTAAATTCTCTTTTTTTCCTCTTGATATATATAAAAGACCTAGATGTGAGTGGTTCAGTAGATGTAGAATGCATCTATCTAAATATTGGTTAGATGACTTTCACAGCTTTTTTTTCCTGTTGGCTTATCCTAAGTCTTTTTTTTAAAAAGTAATTCATATTACCTGATGAGTTCCAAATCAGCTCTGCAGTGCTGTAATAAATATAATTATTATGATAATTATTTCCAATCTTCACTGAAGTTAAAATGCTGTATGATAATGCAGAGAGAGAGGAGGTCACCAGCTGTTTATGCTTCTGAAAACAGGAAGAATTCACTCACTTCCCATGCAAAAGGATCTTACGAAGTGTTATGAAAATGGAGCTGAAATATATTCTGGGTTGTTTCTCTGCACCAGGAGACCATTATCATGATAATTTAACACCTGTATCACTGATTTTTGGTAGTGCAACCTGTAATCATAGTCTGAAGTGATCCCTGAAGCAGTTATAATTTAGATTACAGTTTAAAATAAAACAGTATTAGTTCTGAGCTGTTGGATCACAGAATGTGAAACACCTCACCAAGCGATGATTCCGATAAGCAGGATTTGCCATGAAGGAGGGCGATATCGTAATTCTACATTCTTGAAATGTAGTCAGACTTGACTAAGCTTGTTTCTCGAGTTGGATGGCCCATTTTTGGCAGAGTGTTACCATACAGAATGCTTTCATGAGGCATCTTTCTGGTAGTTTTGTTTAAAATAGGCCCAGTAGACACTGCTGATTTACCTCCAGGCTGTGATTTTGAAGGGCAGTCAGTATAACTCAGGAAATGGAGGAGTGCCGCAAAAAGAAAGTTATATCAATGCGACATCGCAGGTATTACACGTGGGGAAAAATAACACAGCCAAGCAGAGCTGTCAACACTCTTCTGTGTACCTTCCACCTCTGCTGCCTCACCGATACTGACAAAGTCTGGGGGACAGTAGGAACGGCTTAGAAACCCATAAAGCTTTCTGTCGCAAGAGATAAAGAGGAAGAAAGTACCTAAGCTGTTCTCCCTGCTTATTCTTTTGGAGCTGTTTGGGAAAGGAAAATTAAATCATATCTCCCAAAATGAATATTTGTTTCTGTGCTGACAGTGTTATCAGCAATGTAGGTTTTGGTGCTGCTAGAATGTGATCTGTGCTCCTGTTTCAAACAAAACACTGTTTGTTTCCTGGGCTGTTCTTTTTCCTTTCCTTCTTAGTGAAACTGCTGCCTAAGCAAATTTTGCAGGTCCATAAAGCCCTGTGACTGGCTAGAGGGACTGGCAGCTGAACTATGAGCTAGGTTCAGGTAAAAAAAGTCTTGAGCATTGTACTTATTCATTGTGATATGCTCCAGGCCAACCATCATGCAGCATCTCTACCTCAAGATAATAGAAGAGGGAAAATCAACAGACCTTGTTCTTTTGTGGCTTTGGTTTGTTTCTTTTTGTTTGTTTGTTTGTTTGTTTTTTTGTTTTTTCTGGATAGGATATATGCATGAAATGGAAACACTTTGTGAAATTTCATTTCTTTTGGCCTTCCTACTTGACTTTTAAACAGCTTAGGAAAGATAAGAAGTGTAGCCACATTTATGTGCCCGTAATACTCAGATCACCTGTGTGAAAGTTTTAGGCATTAATGTAATTTTTCAAAGGTGGTTCTGACATATTGCAGATCCTTCAGCTCATCTGACACGACTCCTTCTGAGACCAATGACATTGAGATGCCTAAATAATCAAAAGGATCTGGACCTTAATGACTTGTTTTACCCATCTTCCATTGCTCAGTGAAGTCAGTGGAAATATTTCACTGAATTTTAATAACAGTTAGATACTTTCTTGACAATGAAGATCTAAACTTGCTTGTCTGCACGAGGGCCCCCCTCATAGTATGGAGAGGGGTCCTATAGGTATTGCAGATTTTTAGAGTGGTGTCATATCATTGGATTTCTTTAAGTAGGACATAAAAAGTAATAATACAAAACTTTCTGAAAACTAAAGCATTTCACTGCTACTTGAATACCTTCAAATTTCTTTCCACAATATTCCTGTTCACCTACAAGTGTGGGCAAACTGAAGTGTTTTATTGCCTAGCTTTCTAGTGATAACACTGCAGACGCAAGTTTGTGCTAAAACTGTGGGAATCAACTAGCCAAGTCTTGACATTTCTGAGTCATTCTGAGCTGAAGTTCATACTGCAGTCCTGAGGCCAGTTTCATGTTTCATTTTGCTTCCTACAGACCCTGCTGTGATTGATACATAGAAGGAAAAGAACGACTGCCCTATTAGGCTTAACACAACTCAAGAAGGAGGGATGTTGAGCATTCTTTTACGAATTGAGTGTCCTGCAATTAAATAAAAGATTTGACATGAAAGCCCAATATCCTCATTGACCAAGGGTTTCAGGGAAGCTGTGTTAAAATCATAATTTGTTGAGGAACATTCTAAGCTGAGGAATGTTCTAAACTGCTCTACATTCTGGGTCACTGGATGTGAAACTAGTGCTCTTCTTGGTCCAAAATGAATTTTCATATCGTATCCATTCAATCAGCCTAGCAAGTTTCTCTGGACTGTGTGAGTTCCACTGTGATCTAAGTACTCAATATTGTTTGCAGCATTAGAAGACTGACAAAAAAAAATATCTAGACAGTTTAGGCACTTCCAATTTTAGACAACAGCTGATAAGAAGTATGCAAATTATGAATAGTCTGAACTAAATCCCTGAAGTCCTACTGATGCCTTAGGATTTAGCTTTTATATTTTTCAGATCCTGTACTGCTTTAGTGTATAACTCTAAAATTCCGTAGCCTGTCAGTTACTGTTCTCCCGTTTTATTCAGACAAAACAATTCCTCTCTAGGCCTGAAACTCAAGGACACTTTACTGTCTCAGGCCCTGAAAAGCATAAACAAAAGTGAGTTGTGGGAGGAGCAAACTGGGGGTATATGACTTCATTACCTGAAACTGTAATTGGAGGATTAACCCCTGATATGTAAATGCAACAAACTTATTAAAGTGTGAAAAACTCATGACTGTGATCCATCTTGGGTGTGGCCTCTAGGAGGCTTCTGACTGCCCAACATGTACCTATTGAAGGCCTTTAATAAATAGCTGCTTTTATTCTCTTAATCTTGTCTAGCCTCTGTTCTAGGTAGCCATCCTAAGGCATCACTACAGTTTGTGGATCTGGCAGTTTATGTGCCAAACTCCCATAGATTTTTATGCTTGTAATGGTTGTTGTGTCATTTCAAAGGAGAAGAAAGAAAAGTCAAAATTATTTCATAAAGATTTTGCTATTTGTACGTTATAAGATATTAGTGTCTTGCCCAATTAGGGAAAGCACTCATTTGGTAATTTCCATTGAAAAGCAGCTCAAGCTTATCTCTTCTGAATTCAAGAAAGAGTTGTTTTGTGTATCATATTATCAGCAAACTAGTGGCAAGTAGCCCAATTTTATTTTATTTTTCAGACTTTTTTTCAAATCAATTCCAAAATAAATATTTTGGCGCTTGAAATTACTTCAGCAAAGCTTGACATGGTAATAATAGCTCACACTTGTGCTAGTTGTTCCCTAACCGGGCCCTTAGCCATATTATTTGCATTTTGTCTTTGCTCGCAACTATCCTTCTCATGTTCTTGTCAAAGCTATTACACTTGCTGTTGCAAAGAAAGGAGGCTATCTGTATTCCCAACATTCTGGGACTGAACAAAGGAGCAAACATTTCTGCACAAATCTTCTTTGAGTTATTTAATTTACTTTCTAACAAAAGGAAAGATGACATTGAGCACTCAACAAAGAACAAAAATTATTTCTTAAAAACATGGAATAATAATGATAACTCAATCATTAGGAGAAATTTTAATACATTCTGGAAAATTTCATTATGCCTTCTTCACTATAGATTGTGAATTAGTGGCTGTTGTAGTGGTGTACAAAAGTTGTGTTTGATTTTGGTATGGGCTTACATTTGTGGGCTTGCAAAAAATATACTTACAAATGTAGATGCTAACCTCTCTTATCTCTTCCATTTTATTTATAATAATTAGAGAGATTCCTTGTCTCAGGAACAAATGGCGAGTTTTCAGTGGGAATATAACAGAATAAAGGTGCTACTCCCTCTCTACCAAACACTTCCCTTTATTTATATGCGAATTTTAATAATCCATTACTTCCTTTTAATAAAGATTATACCATATTGAAAGAGAGTAAGTTAAAACCATGAGTGACAACTAACAAAAGACATGAGAGTCTGGCTTTTGATATCCTTCAAATACAAATTTTTATAGATGTACTGCAAAAAAAAAAATGTAACTGCAGCTTTTAGTCAATTGGAAGTCTGAGGATGGGCAGTTTGTTTTTACAAGAGAAATAAAAGGACCAAGTATATCACACAATGGCTCATTACAATAGGTAAGCTTGAATGTGGCCTCAACTTTTGTAGTTAGGTGCAAATGAATAATAGAGTCGTAAGGTAAAAAGTTGAAATATTCTACTAACATTTTTGTGTTGGTCACATAATTGTTCAAAGCAATCTTTGGAGAGTCTCTCTTACCACATCACTTAACGGAATTGATAGGAAGCAATATCAATGTCTGCATTAAAAAAAATTACCTCTCAACATAATTTCAACTTCAGTGTTCAGAAATTAAACAGATTACATTTCACGCACATAGACTGAATTATCTGAAAAATTTGTCTCCTGACAGATAATGCTACATGAAATAGGTGACTCATGACCTTCACTGGTGTTAATTTGAGTCTGTCCTTTCGTAGAAACATGAGGAAAAAAAATCTGGAGAGTGAGGAATTGTATTATGTTATATTTCAACATCTACAATCTAATTTGAGACACATGATATGGTTTCAAAATACTTTTATACACATAAATTCTTGTTAGGTGGAGAGAGTTTGTCCCTAAAAATAAAACAGGTCCTGCATGTTGCAAAGTGTATTAACAGAGGATTGCCCTTGCAAGCATTTCTTTTTTGTGAGCTAGAATTAGAGACAGACTTCCTCACAACAGACAATTCCCTGTAACATTTAGATGTACATTAATGTGTCCTTGTATTGAATGGCAGGAAAGACCACAAACAGAAGTGATCAATCCTCACTCATATAACAGGTGTGTCTTCTATGTACTGCTGATTGTGCCACTCACGCACCATAACACACTTCTAGTTTAAAATTTCAAGGAAGTGCTTCTGATCTTTCTGTCCAAAATAATTCTGTCTCACATTAATTTGGAGTGTGACCACTATAGACCAGCAAAACCATTATTCTGACAAGTGTCCTGAGCTTTGCAATAGTTGTGCAAACTGCTCACCTTGCGGAGCATTTATTTAACTAATATATACTGTGAGTCAGCAGCAAGCATAGTTAATATGTTTGCAGTGCGTGACCAGGCTATGAGAATTTTCTTTATCAGGAGGATTTAGAGACAGAGGTGCAGGTGAGGTGGAGCTGAGTGCATGGGCCTAAAACAAGTGAAGGTGTCAGTCTGTGAATGTGGCTGGAAAACTGGGTATCAAGGAAATGAAATGCAGGAGTGGATGGCATTTGTAAGCTTCATCATCCTCTGTATTTTGGGATTTCAGAGCCTCTACATCTTAAGAAATATGCCCCTCTTTCTGCTCTTCCATGCAAACTGATAACCAGGGAGTTTGTTGCATCTTCCTTGTCCCACCTAGAATGTGTTATTGGCATTTCTGATGGTACTCTGATTTTAATTTTTGTAGCCGTGAGTCCCACAGGTGAAGCATTTAATGCCCTGAAATATATAGTAATTTTAAACTACACTAATGTAAAATTATATGTAGAAATCTTATAAATATTTCAAGTGTTTTAAATATAAGGACCAGGGCAGTGATATCAAATGTCAGTAGCATGTTACTGTAAACTCAGCAGTTTCTCCAGTGACATAATAAGTTATACATTTTAAATAAGAGGACTCTTCATACTTATGGTTAGTACTGATCCAGAAAGCATAGAATAAGTGTTTTAAATAATCTCCCTACTGAAAATCAATAATTTGTTCAGTTATTTTGAGCACAGTATGTGACATAAAAATAAAATAACATTTGCATTAAATTTTCTACAAGGACTCTTTAGGGAGTCACAAACAGCACAGAACCATTTTCCCCTCTACATCTTTGGTGAACAACATGAAAGCTGTAAGTATTTCAAAACCAAGTCCATAGCCAGTTGCATATGTTTTATATTTATTTTTATTATGACGGGGTAGGAAACAGTGATGGGCTAGGTAATAAGTGCAGGATGTGGAAATAAGCAAGTAGAAGCTCTATAACTGGGATGATTAAACTGTAATTCCTACTTTCTTTTTCAATCTTTAGAATAATGTTTTGATGCTATTTAATGTTCTACAAAAGTGGCTACATAGGATTATCATCATTCTTTAAAAAGTCCAGTTAGGACCAATATTTAAGAATATGGAGGACAGGGCATCCCTGAAAGAACAACTTCCTTTTTATTTTAGTTTTTAGATTGCATTTAACCCCTTTGAATGCTGGATGATATTTTGAATAAAACCATAAATTATATATAGCTTGATTTTTCTCAGAAGGAACTAATTTAAAAGATTGGATTAATTTTGGTTCAGAATTTTTGTTATCAAAACAAATATTAATAGCAAAACAAATTATTTCTTTTATCAAATTACAGAGGTAACTTCAATTATTTTTTGACAGCTTCCGAAAGAGCATGCTTTTTAAAAGGACCATATTACAAAAACGCTTCTGTTCCTTCACTGCTTCCTTTCTACACTCCACTGTTAAAAAGAAGCTGAACTTCTTCTACAAGCCTGGCTATAGGGAATTCTCAACTTCCGATTGAAAAAACATATCACTGTATTCCCAAAGCCCTGTCTTGTAGTTAACAAACAGAGGCTTTCAGCAGTGGTTTCCATACAAAAACCTTTTGCTGTATCAAAAGAAGTTGTTTCAATTTGGGGAATAAATTTATTCCCAGATTAACTTTAGCAACATGAATGCAGAAGTGAATTTTGCAAAATATGTTGTAAACACTTAGCTGCTTCATAGCCTTTTTCCATTATCTAATGTATAATTAATACTTTTAAAAAGTTAGTGAATTGTTATTTTTTAAATGTATTTTCACCCTGATTATCCACTGTCTCAGACTTTGGTTACTCATGCACAGACTGCTGGCAAATTTTAACCAACCAAGCAATGAAATTATTTTTCACCCACTTTGGAGATATGTAAATGAATTTAGAGCAGAAGAAAAACTAGATCTCACTGTGAAATATCCTTTCCATTGAGAAAGAAAAAACAAACAAACAAAAAAATGACAAGCTGTCTATGCAAAAAAACCTCCAAACAGTACCAATATCCACAAAATAAAAAATATATTAAAAAAAAAAAAGCAAAGAAATGGTGAAGAATAATTTTACCTCAGTGTTTCACATACCAGATTATATGAGTAGAATAAAAATGTCAATTAGTGTTTATTGATTTTTTTTTTCCATTCTCTGAAAGGAAATGTTCACTTTGACAAAATCACTGGTGTTTCTTCCAATATGGCAAGATTTTTTTTTATGTGCTGTTTCTGGAGGAGGAACTTCGCGTAACAGCCTGAGATTTCAATCTCACTGCAGAATTTGTCCTTTACAGCAGTCTGCTCTAAGAGTTGTTATAAAGAATAACATCTCTAATGGCTCTTGCTCTGGCTATGAGGAAGAACCATATAACCTTTTTATATTTGTTCAATTTTTCCTACAGCAGTACAGATTTCAGAAAGTTTCAGAAGTGACTAGAGATTTGGGAAAACCTAATTTCTTTTTAGGAGCTCCATATAAGGCATTTGTGGAGGCAAAGAAAACTGTCTTAATTCTTGTAAAAACAAATTATATTGAAGGCGTTTTTGTTGGAAACTTATGCCAAGTTTACACTTTGCTAATTAGCAATTCCTTCATGAAAACTGCACAGTGCTCCACCTTCTCATGAAGAGAAGCATAACAAATGCTTCTCAATGTACAAATGTAAAAACGAGAAGCATAACAATGTCTTGTGCGGAATCAGCTCAGGATTTTACTAGCCAGTCTGCCCAGAACCAAAGAAAATCAAATGCAACCCCCAGACATGTAGAATGTATTAGGGATGGAATAAGAAGCCTTAGCTCTGTAGTTCCTGGCTTTTGTTGGATTATTTTTACATAGCTTTTGTATTTAGGGAGGATTATGGCACACGTGGTCAATAAGATCACACAGTCTTTTCAGACCCTTATAATGGTTCAAGGTGCAATGTAATTAGTTAAATATGGAGAGAAAACCAAATCTGAGTCTCATGGCTTTTGGAGTTTTAAATAAGAACTTGTTGCACATTTTAACGTATTTTTTTAGCATTTACTGAAAAAAATGCATAATGGAAAACCTCATACTCAAAGATCTGGTCTGCCACAGTAACAATTATTCTCAATTTCCTCCATGGCGATCATAGGAGACACTCTAGAGCTATTATGATTTCGGCTGAGGTGCATGGGACAGTGCTACTTAATTTCCATGAGATCTTAATATAACTGTTATGATTCCTCCATCAAATGCATAATCGTACATTCTACGGTTGTCATGGTGTATTGCACCAATAAATACTTCCAAGGAAATTCTTCATGCACATTCATTGACATAATAGGCTATAATGTTTTTTTTTAGTGCTGCTATGGTCTACTGTATCAATGCCAGCTGAGGGAGACTTTAAAGCACTCATCCAAGCACACAGGGTAACTATATATAATAAAAATCTTTATGAAGTTTTTGGAAATAAGCAATTATTCTGCACTGCACTGTTCATTTTATTTATAAGTGTCAAAATCATTAGCATACACAAGGGACAGATGTGGTATTCAAATTTTCCCTTAAAGATTGAATTAACTTCACTTTCACAAGCTTCAAGAACCTTCAAGAAAGTTGAGGGGTTTTATGTTGTCTTTCATTTTTCCTAATGTCAAAGTGCAAAAACACAAAGGAAAAACTTTACTGTCACTCAATGATCTCATGCTTCTTTATCTTGATCTCAATATCTTCCCTATATTTTGTAAGAAAAGTTACCATTGCCTTATCTTCCTATCTGAAAGCTATGCTTGTAATTTGAAACTCTTGTCTAAATTTTCTCTCTATGAAATGAACAGAGAGCAGTACCTCCAGAAAATAATTTGGAAGAACATCCGTAAATTAAGGACCTAAAATGAGTGTGAAGAATGACTCACTGAAGAATTTAGCCTAGCTTCCCAGCAGATACATGCCATAGGAAATATATCTCAGTCCTTATGTAGAAAATACACACACTATTTTCAGAATTTCAGCTATCTAGATGGAAAGGGATTAGTTTAGGGAAACAGAAAGGACCTTTCGCACTAAATAGGATGCAGTGCTGAATAACTACCACTTTCTTACGTGAGTAGCAAGATACTCAACAGGAAGTTCAAGAAACCATGCAGCTATGATTGATATATTAACTTTGCTTCAGATCTGTGAGGAAAGTTTAACTACACTCCAGAGGTGTACTATAGTATATTCTAGATAACCAGAAAACTCTTTTTTTTTTTCTCTGTTTTTTTTTTTTTTAAATGTTGTGATAGTTTGACCTTGGCTGGTCTCCAGATGCCATCAAATCATTCTATCACTCCCCTTCCATCAACATGACAGAGGAAGAAAATATGATGACAAGCTCATGGGTTTAGATAAGAACAGGAAGACCACTTAGCATTTACTGTCACAGTAAAAACAGGAGCGACTTGGGGAAATGAATTCCATTTGCTGCCAGTTAAACAAAGGAAGATAATAAGAAACAATAACGAGTCTAAAAACACTTTCCCCCCCATATCTCCCTTCTTTCCCAAGCTCACCTTCACTCATGACTCTTCTACCTTCTCCCTCCGGACAAGGGAGTTTGTTTGGGGAATGGGGTTTGTGGTCAGTCCAGAAGTCTTTTTTAGTGCTGCTATTTCCTCCTCATGCTCTTCCCCTGTTCCAGCCTGGGGTCCCTCCCACAGGTTACAGTCTTTATGAACTTCTTTTCTTTCTGTGATAAGGTTCCCAATCAAGTGGATGAAGGGAAGGCAGTGGATGTAGTTTTACTGGATCTTAAAACTGTACTTTTAAAACTGTCCCTCACAGCATTCTTCCACACAAGTTGTCCAGCTGTGGGATGAGCAGGTTCAAGATGTGCTGGGTGAAGAACTGGCTGAAGGGCAGAGCTCAAAGGGTTGTAGAGTCTGGGGCTACATCTATCTGGAGACTGATAATCAGTGGTGTTCCTCAGGGTTCAATTCTAGGGCCTGTCCTGTTCAATACATTTACCAACAGGCTGGATGCAGACGTGGAGTGCTCCACTGGCAGGTTTGCTTATGATACCAAATGGGAGCTGCTGTTGATTCTCACAGAGAGCAACAGATCTTGCAGAGGGTTCTAGATAGATTGGAGTATTGGCCTATAAATAATGAGATGAAATTTAACAAGGTGACCTGCCAGATTCTGTACCTAGGATGGAGTAATGCTGGGCACAAGTGCAAGGGAGAGGCATAGTTTAAAAGCAGCCCACAGAAAAGGGTCTGGAAGTGCTGGTCAATATTATGCTCAGTATGAGTCAGCCCTGTCAGCCGAGAGGGAAAACCAGACACAGCATCACCAGACAGTCAAAAGAGTTGATTATCTCACTGTGCTCAGCACTGGTGCAGCCTCAGCATAAATACTGCATGTAGTTCTAGGACTCACAGTTTAAAAAGGATGTGAAGGTCCCTGAATAAAACCTAGGTCTCTTAGTGAAGTCTTCTTTAGTGAAACATGAATTTCCACTGTTTCAGTGTTCAGTCCATTTAGAAACCAAGCCAAAGCTGTATGGGTGAAGATTGTGTTTTAAAGCAAGTAAATATACTGTACATTGGTGCAACAATACCTGTCGAAAAAATCCATAATGTAGACAACCCTTTTGATCATATTCTTTTTTTAAATGTTTGCACCATAATGACAGCATTCTAAACAAGACCTGTGGCTCAATAACCAGACCAGCAGGGAGTAGTGATAGTTGTGTACTTAAGCCAATATTCCAGCTTCTGTGCAAGGTTATCTTCACATAAAATGACAATTATTGTTACTGTCTTAGATCCAGTAATCAGCATATAAATGCACAGCAGACCCAGACTAATTCAGAGTCTAGAAACAATTTTTAGCAAGTCAAACTAAAATTTCTAATAGAAATACAGTTTAGGGAACACCTTTTGCTGTCAAATGAATATAAATGGAAGTAACAATTTTTAAATATGCAATGTAAATATGCAATATAAAATAAATAGGATTGTTATAAACTATAAATCATGACTTATAATTACAGCTTATATATAGTATATTGCTTGCAATAATATGATTATACTTTAATAATATATTTTACTATAATTTACATATAAATCTCTGCATAGATAAGATAAAGTTTCTTTGGAAATATCAGCTGACAGCATAAGCAGTGCTTTTGTTAAAGAGGTGTATAAAACACTAGTCACTGATGAAATTAACATTCTGAATATCAGTAATAACTACTAAGTGAAAAATTCCCTCTATTTATCCATCATAATCTTTCCCCATAAACAAAGAACTCTTCAGTAAATTCAACCAAAGAATCAAACAAAAAGACTGACCAGAAGACTAACCACATAAATCCCGTAATACAGCACACTGAGGTGAAACAGAGATTGTTTAGAGTTTATCAGCCAAGCTCTGGAAAGTGAAATGCAAGGGCATCATCGGGAAACTCGTATAATTAAGAAGTAGGATTCTTTTGCTGAAGCTGAAATCTATGCTGATATGTTCACCTGTTACAGCTTCCAAATTAGTTAAAAGCTTTTTTGGATATGCTGACAGATTAGAGTACTAACAGTAGCTTAAATGATCCAGAGAACTTTCTACTTTTTGTCTTGTTCTGCCTGAAAATTATTTCAGTCTCTTTTTAATCCTTTTGCATAGGTCTGTTGTACTGCTAACTTGCTAGAGTGAGAAGTAAGCTGATCTGCACATAGTAGGTGACATGGAGACAATGCGGAGGTTTACACATCACTGCTATTTGCGTGTGCTTATTCTTTGTGCTGAGGAAACACGTAGCAGTTCATATTGAATTTTTCAGCCTTGTCAGGTAGGCTGAGGGGGAGCAGCTGCTACATCTCAGTCTGTTAAAATGAGAACCATTATGAACCTTATCTCCTATCTGAAAATTCAAGGCTGTCAGAAGTAGCAGTAAGACCTCTGTAGCAAATGATCTAAAGCTGAACACACACTACTCGGTGATATGTGTGCCAACACACCTTCAAGCAAGAGGTTTCTTGCCTTAGCAAGTGTTTTGTCAGTAAATCACATTTAGTTTGCTTTCACTCAGATCATGCTCTGGTTCCTATATCACGAATACATTGAAGTTCTGGAATCTAACTTGAATGAAAACTTAAACATAGAGCCTGAATAAGCTCAAGAAGGCTGATAATACATGTAATGGCCAATCTTCTACAATTTGCCTCAAAGTTGCACACGGATGCTCATTGGGAGAGACAGTTGTTATTTATTTGACAGCATTTTCTGTTCTTTTGCCCAACAATATTCATTAGTCTAAATAAGATTTCATTAAGAGAGCTTTTCATGTGAAGAAAAAGGTGAAACGAGAGAAGTCGAGGCGTGAGCAATCATTATTTAGAGCTGAAAATTATTTGGAGGGGTACTTTCTGTCTTTCTTTCAAAATCAAGTAAAAGATACAGTTTTTATGAATCTATATTTTAGGTTCTGAACTATAGTAGCATGACAGAAAGAATCTGGAAAAGATGAATTTTATAACCCTGAGCTTTGACTGTTTGAATGGGCTGTGAAAGACACACAGAAGACACATATCCTTATGTGGTTTAACTTCTCCCCTCTGTTTCTCTGTCCGACATCTAAACACAGAGCTGGTGGCAAGTCTGTCTTGGATATATTGCTCTCTACCTCAGAAAATAGGTCCCTTTGGTAGACTGCTTAAAAGTCTTAATTTTATTTCAGCATGGAATTAAACTTATACTTGGAGACCTTAAACTTTTTTTTTTAAAAAAAGGTTGGTTTTTTTTTTAAGATTTTATTCATGTCTCTAAACTTGAAAATTTAGATTGAAATATCCTGCACCACATGTGTAAGTTGTTAATAGCAGAATCACTAGTTATGAAACACAGTTCTCTGAGATCCCTCTGGAGGTAAGTAATAGATATCTGGGAAACAGCCACCTCTGATACTAGTTCCCATCTCTTTGTCAGGACTTATCACACAGGGAAATATGATATGAAGGAACAGAATCTCATCTGGTGTCAAGTTGGATATTTTCTTAGGCGCAAAGTGGACTCTGGAACAATAACTGACAAAGAGAGAGATGAACCAGTTTGATCATCTCACCAGCCTCTAAGGGCGAAATGTGTCAATGGGCTACAGTACGTGCTCCTATTATTAACTTAGGACCCTAATTTTCATTTCTTTTCCTGCTTCCAGAGGAAGACAGATGACCAATACTCAGAGAAAGTTCCCATCACATCAGTGTCTTTTATTGTCTAAAAATCTCTGAAAAATTATCTGAGAATCTTAGTTTCTGAGAAAGAACTGCCTGATAGTCCTGTTTATTTATGTTTACATGAAATTACTCTCTTACACAAATCTAAATATCATTTAAGAGCCATAGGTTCTAAAGCACTAAGAATGTGTCCCATTCGGTTACTTGCATGCTTAGACATACACAATACCCTCACGCAGAAACACACTTTTCCTACTGCTTCCAAGGTGATAAGAATAGTTTTTACATGCTTAAAAATAAATTATGCAGTGATAGGTACATTACAGTTATAGAAAAATGCAGATTCCCCCTCCTCGTTTCCTCTTACTCGCACTTGGTGTTGATATTTTCAATGGCTATCTCTAAAACCAAAGATGGGGTTAATCAAAGTTTGAATCTTTCAAAGGCAAGTTCTTACAAAGGGGCCACCAATAGTTAATACTATTAGGTGTGGTAACACCAAACCCATACAACTTTAGTTCTAGGAAGACATCAACAGGCACTGTAAAGATAATATATTATCCATTTGTGGTGTACAAATAAATTGGTATAAATGAAATCTATGGCATTTACGTGTAACTAAGTCTGGCTAAATTTATAAGATTTAAGATGCTCAGCTGTGCTAGAAGTATTGATTGATAACATTAGAATTGTCTGTGGCTTTTCGGTCTACCAAAGTAACTAGTTTTTAAAATTGTGACACAAAGCTTTGTATAGAAGTTTTATATGTAGTAAGAGGGTCAAAACTGCAGGAATCATGTTTATTTGTATTAAAGACGTATTACATAGCCATTGATCTTTCCTAAAAATAATACATATAATGCTGGATCCAATTCTAGCCCAAATGCTGCATTTAGCATCTGCATGTAACTCTCATTTCCAATAATTTTAAAGCCTTGTTATAGTTATTAATTCTTAATTTTTTATTAGTTTTATTACTGCTGTAAATATTTAGTCAATCAAATAAATAACACAGCAAGTGGTACCTATTATCAAAGAACTTCTTCATGACGATGAAAACATTAATAATAAACTTACAGATAATTTAAATAGTGCAATGGCACTTTCAATGAAAGGATGACTCAAGTATAAAACACTGTTTGCTCAGTAGCTTGAGAATAGAAGTAGAAATATCTGGATATTATAGATATTATTAAAACTAATAATGATTTAACTGCTGCAAAACCTCTTGTAAGGTGAAAAAGGGTTGTAGCCCATATTTAGAGATGGGGAAAATGGTGCACCCTAGTTTTATGTGTCTCCATCTTGATGTGTCAAAGCTGAAAAACTTGTGCTTTGATCTTAGAGTTGATGAGCTCCTACAGCTCTAATCATGAAGCAGAGAGTAATATTTTTAACCACTAAGAACACACTTTTTTTCAATCCAGATTGAAAGCATGAGTCTTCATCCACTTTTCCGTTTTGGAGATTAGATCTTGGCTTTTGTAGTGAAAGATGCTTTTTGTCATATTATGTTTGATATCTTATAGTTTCCACTATACTGTGTGGAAGGAACATTCAGCCTGAAATTCTTTATTTAGTCTTTTGGCAGTCTCTCACTAACAACCTGCTTTTTATGTCTTCCTTTCTATTGTGATTAATAGTTTACATTTGTATTTAGAATGCTTCAAGCTACAGTCATTGTCATCACAATCCCTTTCAAAATTTCCTTCTACGTCTTCTGACACTACATGTATGTTTGTGCTTGATCATTATTTCTTATGGTTATGCAGTGAAGATAGGAAGGTTCAGTTTCTCAGTATATTTTATAGTAAATATTTTGTTTGTTTCAGTGCCATGGGAGCATAGTACGGTGTGCTGGATGCAATGATTGGAAATCACTCAAAAAAAAAAAAAAAAAAAAGAACTCTCCTTTCCACAGGTCTCTTAGTAATAGATCTATCACATAGATGCTATGACTGATCTAATCTAATTGGCCCACCAATTAGACCAGTCCACCCTCTGACACCAAAATCAAATAATTTTTTTAGCAACAGTTTCTTCTTCAAAGCTAGGACTTCTTACTGTAAAATAAGGATTCTGAGGAACTATGGTACAGCATTGAAGATAAAATTGTCCTCTGTAACAATAAATTACATCAGCACAATTTGCACATGGCTCCTCTTTCACGGTTTTCTGGCGTAGCTTGCTGATACTGAAATGTTAATGGTTAATACATATAAATTTTTTCTTCTCTTAGTGAAGAAATTTTAAAATATGAGCAAAACTTGAAAAAATATATTTGTAGAGCAACAATAACTTTAGAAAAGTATTTACAGAGACTATTAAAATTATAAACAGGAGCTTAGAGAAGTCAGTAGTTGTACCCAATACCAAACAGAACAGTATCAGTGACTGTAGCTTTACAGTGCCTCTTAAAAATAATGCACTCTGAGAACATCCTTAATGGAACTTGTGATTCCCCTCTGGACTTCCATATAGAAGTCTCAGTATAGTACAAACTTCCTTTTACCCTGCTTGCTGATATCTCTATTTCTTAGAATACACCTGTGACGAAGGTTTTTTTAAAGCATTTAGAGACTTGAACATCTTAAATACCTTTTCCTAGTCAAAAGAGAGAGAAAAGTCCTTTGATGAGATTTATGAAGAGCAATAGAGACAGCCTTAGAAAGAGGCTGACTGAGGATTTACTGAGAACCAGGAAATGGATTTGACACTTCAGACGACAACGCTAGGTGTTAGTTGAAGTGTCTAATATGCTCCTTTCCTAAAATTACTGAGAAACACATAGAGGATTTTTTTCATATGAGATTTCAGAATTTCGAATAGATAATGTGAAGAACAAATCTTGCTTCTCCTAGGATCAGGAGCTACGGATGTTTATCACTACAAATGGAAAAAGTAGCTGGATAAAGAAAGTGGAGCACAAGTAAATCCTACACAAAATACCCTCTAAGAGAGTTCTAATGTATCTTACCTAACTTATTTGCACCAGTTCTGTTTGTCTAGTTACAGACGGATGAATAATTCATTCTGTTATAATGGCAATTTATAAATTTCCTGTACAGTTAGTTTTGGGACAAGCTGTGTTCTAAACTGTCTTAAGGAGTCTTGTCTATTGCTCTGCCGTAAGACTAGTAATACATGTCAGTATCTGGAAATTTGGATGAAGCTTTTTAAATGTGACCTTCATCTGCTGTAAATTATTGTGGTGGGTTAGCCTCAGCCAGAAATACCACCCATCTGCTCACTTTCTCTCCTTCTTCACAGGACAGGGGGAGATAATAGGAATGACAGAGCTTATGGGTCAAGACAGAAAAGGGAAATCATTCACCAGTTACTGTCCTGAGAAGAACAGACTCTGCTTGCAGAAAATTGATTTAATTCATTGCCAGTAAAAGTAGAGTTGTGTGGTGAGAAAACAAATGCAAACTTTTAAAGAATGCTTCCTCCTCTCCCATTTCAAAGCTGAACTTCACTCCTTCACTCCGAAGTTCTCTCTCCTCTAAGCCTCCTCCACCTGAAGCTCCATGAACAGCACAGTGGGAAGGGGCATGGCAGTTGGGGTCAGTCTGTAAGAGTTCCTCTATGCTGCTCACACCTTTGCTCCAGATTGAGCTTTCCATTGAGGCAGTATCTAGCTGCTCTGATGTGGGGTCCGTCATGGGCTGCAGCTCGATATCTGCTCCACCATGGTCCTCCATGATCCTTCTTCAGGGAAAACCTTTTCTCCTGTGCCTCCTCCCCCTCCTCCTTCTCTCACCTTCATGTCCACAGGGCTGCTTTCTCACACTTTCTTCCTCTCTTCTCACATTTTCCCAGTGGTGCCACCGTTTTGACAGAGGGGCTCAGTTTTGTCCTGCAGTGGATCTGCTGGAACCAGCCCCTCCTCACAAAAGCCACCTCTGCAGCCTCCCCCTGCCAAAGTGTTGTCATTTACTTCCAACACTCTTATGCAGAGAAAATACTCAGATAATTAGCTAACAGTAATAGGATGGACTCAAAGTTGGTTTTTGGGTTTTGTTGTTTTGTTTTTGTTTTTGTTTTGGTTTTGGTTTGTTTTTTTTGTTGTTTGTTTGTAGGGTTTGGTGTGGGAGGGGTTATTTCTTTCACAGATTAGCGACAAATAATAAGATGAGGTTTTCACTCGTCTTTGTTTTGCCAATGCCTAATGTATAGTTTGTTGGACATTAATTACACAACTTTCTTTCCTTGAGCTAGGGCTCTGTTGTTATTTATAGAAGTGGTATGCTTTTAAGTGATAAGATAGTATTTTTTGTGAGTAATGGGAAGACTTGAGTTTTTCAACACTATTATTCTTTTCTTCCTCTGAAGGTATGTTAGCAAAGCTAAGAATAATAGATATATATTGCATATATATAAAAATTCATATATTTGGAAAAATAGAGGATTCATGCAGAGTGCTAATATGCCCAAAAGCTTGCCATTTTCTACCAGCTGGTCTAATAAAAATATTACCTCCTTCTTATAAATACATCTGGTTTCTGTTTTTAGAACTCTGTGATGGTGTACATGGCATACGAATTCATTCTGCTTTATTTGTGTGCCCTATTTCTGTATGGATGTGTTTGGTTGACCTTGGCTGGACACCAGGTTCCCACCAAGCTTCTCTATCACTCGCCTCCTCAGCTGGACAGGGGAGAGAAAATAAGATGGAAAAGAACTCGTAAGTTGAGATAAGGCAATTTACTAAAGAGAAAGTGAAAGTTTGTGCTCACACAAGCAAAAAGTAAAAAAAAGAACTTTTTTTCACTACTTCCCATCAGCAAGCAGTGTCTGGCCACTTCCAGGGAAGCAGGGCTGAAGCACATGTAGTGGTTGCTCCAGAAGGCAGACATTGTAAATAAAGAATTTCACCCCTTCCTCTTAGCTTTTATATCTGAGCAGATGTCTTATGGTATGGGATATGCCTTTGGTTAATACGGGTCAGCTGTCCTGGATGTGTCCCATCCCAGGATCTTGCCCACCCCCAGCCTAATGCCAGAGGAATGTTGGAGAGACAGTGCTGAGGCTGTGCCAGCACTGCTCTGCAGGAGCCAAAACATTGGTGTGTTATCAACATCCTTTTGGCTACCAATTCACAGCACAGCGCTGCGAGGGCTGCTGTGGGAAAATGAGCTTCATCTCACCAGACCCAATACAACAGGATACAGGTTGCAAAAAAACTCTTGCTGGGTTCCCTTCTCTGCATGACACTGAACTTGAGGATGGACTCACTGTAGCTACCCTGTGCTGCCCAGTGCAAGCACAACTCACTGATGAGCATCCAGCTCTGGCACAGATCTGCTGTCAGAGCCTGTTAAAGCATTATCGCAATCCACTATATGGTAATTTTCACATAACAATAGAAAACAGATGTTTTGAATAGATAATGAAATTTCAGTTGTGAAGTAAATAAGTGCAACATTTTCGACTTCATTTAAGTGAGATGCTGTGAATGCTTTTATCTCCTCTAATGCATATATCTAAAAGTTAGAAAAAAATCCTTGTTTGCTGACAACATTACCTGAAAGTATTCCTTGTCCCTGCAGACCCATATTTTTTTTTCTTGCCCCAATCTGTACTGCATTCTTTAACCCTATGGTTTGCAGAAATATGAAAGCTATTGTGTGGAAAACCTGTCTAAGTCAACACATTGCCAACTACATACTTCAGAAATCACAGATTAAGTGTCTAATTTTCAGCTCATTGTTTTAGTTCCCACTTTATAGCCAAAAGAAAGAAATAGGCATCCCTGTAAGGTGATTTATCTCATCTTGAGCAGTCTATTTTGCCTCAGTGGTATAAAGGGATCCAGCTTTAACTTAGATGAGTAACTGTTAGACAACTGAATCTGGATGAGATGAACAACATTATACATGAATGTAGCTTTAAGAATTGAAAATTAATGTGAGCTTTGCTATAGAAACAGTTGGTATACTGCTTACTCATCCTTAATTCATTCTGAAATTGACTTCTAAGATCTATTAAAAATCCCACAATAATTAAAACATTTGGGTGTCGGAAAACCAAATTGGCATGGGTCATAAATTACTGTAAGTTCCTAAGCCTTCTATGGCTGTCAGTGTTCTCAGTTTCTTTCTGAATATGGAGCATTTTTTCTTCCATTATCTGATACAAGTACATGGGGTGTGCATGGATCAGAGGATATCTGCTCTCTAACTTTCTTTTATTACTCTTTCCCTAAGTGCTGAACCCTCGTGTTCAGCTGGTTTTATGGTGCTCTATTTCTTACAAGGCCAGCATCCTGTAAAGAAAAGAGGAGATAGTTCTGTTTTCTTGGAAATTTGCATGTGAACACTAGCTACAAGACAGGTAAATGCACATTCACCATGAGCACAGTTCATGGAGAGATGAGGACACAGCCTCAGAGGGAATGATTGTTTCACAACAAGGAGCTCATGCATTTAAAATCACTCAGCACCTGGGCTTGAAATGAGTCCATGCTCCTGTTGCTTAATGCTGTCGCACAGTAGTTTTGGCACCAAGAGTGACAGCTTGAAGGGTTATTCACAAAATCATATACCATGTTAAATTCTGGTAATGTATTTTTTTTCCCTTCCCTGGCAAGACTGCAAGAAAAAAATTGGCTGGATCTCTATAGATGTGCATCTGGCTAAAGGGCAAAGCCTGGCTATCAATTTTATCACTATTAATCTATAGTTTTGGGATTTTCACTTTACTTAGTCAACATTAAACTTTGAATCTCATTTTTGCCTTAAGAAAACCATGTCTTCCCACCTAAGGGTTGAATGCATGTGCACATGATTTTCAGATATTTTCTTGATTAAGTTTTGACTGCTTTAGTGGTATTGAGAATCTAAAATTATTACAAATATGAAAGCTGATAGCTGCCTGCAAATACAGATGCTCTCTTATGAGTTGCCATAAAATATCAGACAGAGTGTCTTTTATAGACAAGTGCCTCTTTGCTGTAAATGATTTGTGGTGGATACATAGGGAAAGTATAATTAACCAGGCCATCGTATACTGTCCTGCCTTTAACTTGAGGCCTTCCTTGACCCTTAGATACTGCAAAAGAACAGGGAAAAGTTTTAGGGTGGTAGGGTGAATCAGATGGGGGCAGTGTTAACAGAAACAGAGTTCTGGCACAGAGTGATCATGAATTCTTTCTTGGAACTGCTCTACTACTACAATTGACATGTTCTTTCACTTCTGTGTAGGCAGCCACCATCGATTCCTGTCAGAAACAGGATACTGGAAAAAGTGGACAGTTAGTCTGACTAGTAAGGAACTTTTAAAAAATATATAGAAAACAGTAGCATCACAGAATCACAGAACACTGTGGGCTAGGTGATACGTCAGGCAATTTCTAGTTTCAATATCAAACCTGCTTTAACTATGAGGTCAGACCAGGTTATTCAAATCTTTATGCAGTTAGGTCTTGAAAAACTCTGAGGTTAAAAACTGCAGTCTCTCTGGGAAACTGTCCCACCCCTTTATTGTCTTCATAGTAAAAAGTTTTCTCCATAGACCCGATATGTCATATTCAACTCATGTCTTCTACTCAATTTATGTCCCTTGTCTTTTGTCCTCCCGCGCTGCACCACCACGAAAAGCCTGGCTCTACCTTCTTGCTGAAGAAGCTGAACTCTCTCCATTGAGGTTTTCCTTGTCCTTGACAGGCGTAAGGGGATATCGCAGCAACAAGCTGGCCTCAGTATTCTTCATGTGGTCTAATAGGTAATACATAGAGAGGAATAATCACTTCTCTTGAACTACCGGCCATTTTCTAAGAAAACTGTTGGCCCACACTGAGCACATGGTCCTTTTCACAAGAGCTACCCACCAGCTGGTCAGTCCCAGACCTGCAATCAGTTCTTCCTTCTAGGGGCAGGAGTTTTCAGCTGTCCTTGTTGATTTTCATAAGGTTG
This sequence comes from Cnemophilus loriae, assembly GCA_013397755.1. Taxonomy (NCBI): domain Eukaryota; kingdom Metazoa; phylum Chordata; class Aves; order Passeriformes; family Corvidae; genus Cnemophilus; species Cnemophilus loriae. Next base: position 898,466 of record VZTF01002804.1, on the reverse strand, counting down.
GTCCATTCCTGCAGCCTGTGCCCAGTGCCCCTCTACAGCAGCACTACCCCTGAGCATGTCACAATTTGGTGATACCTTCAAACTCTGTGAGAGCTCACTCTTTCATCTCCTGCAGACCACAGATAAAGATGTTGACAGGACAGATTGGAGCATAGACTCATGCAGAACTCTCCTTGTTACCAGCCTTCTGGCAGAATATAACAACCCCCATGAGAAGACACTGCACCATAGACCAGAGATGCCAGTTCTACAGGTTTGATGTGATTTGGTGATCAAACATTTGTGAAACCTTCAAAAGGGAAAGTAGGTGAGACTGTACATTTGTACTATGGCGGCGTACTGCAATGCATATAAAACACTTGGAGCTACTTTTGCTGTAAATAAGAAACAAAGAGTTGTCAAATTAGGGCACCTTTCACATTTTCTGTATTGCCTTTATTCTTTCCTGTCCATAAACAAATGTTGTATATTTATTTAACTTAGAGATATATATAGCATCTGTTTTTTTTCCTTTTTTGGGGGGTTTGAAAACAACAGAAAACATGAAAACAAGATTAACAAAATCAATATTGCTCTTTATTTGAAGAGCACTTTATAAGCATCTGGAGTGTCTAATATACATGAAGCTGGATTTTACTTGGCTAAGCATAGAACTGTATGTAGCATTATAGTGCTGGGTTAGAGTAAATAATGTGATTTTTTAAAAATCTGGATTTTTACATTAGTGAAATAAATACTAAAAGTTATACATTCATGAAAGACAAAAGGTATGTGCTTAAAAATCACAAAAATAGAACCTACTGTTTAACTATTTATTGTTATTATTTATTATTTATTCATTATGAGCTTCTTGCAGGCCAGAAAAGTGTATCAGCATTTTTCAGTATTTTGTATTCAATTATTAAAATATTTTCATTCAAGAAACTCCAGATTTAAAAAATACTGTACTTTGTGAAATTACAAATTGTTTTAACACACATTAACATTAATATGTTAATGAACATATTGCAATACTCTTATCTCAAATTATTATTAGAAAGGAAGCAAAATAATGTTATTGAGATATAAGTCCTTGATATCTCACTTTGTTTTTATTTAGGAGGGGTGAGTCCTGTTTTTTGAAGTGCCTGTACCGGATGAACAGTGCTTTGCCAGATTCTTGGTAGTTATCTAGGCTTTGGTCTCTCAGTTTTGAGGTCAGAGCTTTAATACATTTGCATTATAAAAAGAAAGAAAACTTGTTTGGAATCCCAATATATATTTCATCTGGTTTAAAGCCTTAATCCTGGATTCTGGATGCTGTGTGGTTTTAAGAGTATTAGTACAGATTTGTACAAAATGGCTTGATACTGCATGTGTAAGCACTTTCCACCAACAACAGAAAGTTAAATAAAAGAAGAAATAAACCTAGATCAGGGTTAACAGGGTCTAACTGCTGAAGCCCTGGGAAGGCCAGATGGCTGTGTGAAACAACTATGTTGCTTTCTTGCTATTGTTCTGGATATGGCTTTTCAACCAAAGATCTTCTATCTCTATTTTTAATAAAAAATAAAGAATCCATGTCAAAGTCTAATTTGAAAGCTTTTTAGAGGTTTTTTGTGAGGTTATTTTTGTTTTGTTTTTGTTTTTGGGGGAGTGGGGGGGGCAGTGGGTCAGCAGGTTTGTTTGCTGTTTGTTTTGCTTTTTAATATTCCCTAATGGTTGATTCACCCTGGACACCAGACACTCTCTTACTCTTGTACTCAGAGCATGCTTCTGCTACATGTATGTTTCAGGGAAGAAGGAAATGGTTGGAACAGCAACTGGCTAAAATTCAGATACTCTATTTTGTGTAATAAAACCTACACAATGGTATTTCTATCTTTGGTTTTGAACCAAATCATGCAGAAACCAAATTTTTAAAATTTTGTGTGAACAGAAATCCTGAAGAAGAACAAAAAGCATTTTCCCCTTCCTCCATCTGTTCCCATCAAGTGAAATAAATGAGCTTGGACCTGCACCTGCTAAGCGAATATTACATTCTTGGGGAGATCAAAAGGCTGGGGAATGAGCTGGCTCGGGAGTCGGGACATCTTAGAATCTTTGGCCAAAGCCAATCTGCCCAGTGGGGCTTCCTATGGTCACGTGCCATTGATCTCCAGCAGCTGCTACACTGGAATTAACATTCTTGTCAGGTCAACTGCTGCTGTTAGCCATGTGAAATTGTCACAACCATCCATTTCAACATCTCCATGCCAAAAAAGCTGGAAAGCCCAACAGCCCAGACTTGAGTATAAAACTCTTAAGATTGCTGAGCTCTGAACACAGAGCCAAATGTTGAGCCCTGTTTAGAGGTGGAGGTCAGCAACTGGGATCAGAGTCTGAAAACCTTCCCACAGTAAACTGCCCTGGCACCATGGATAACTGGAGTTCATACACAGGGGGGAAACACATCATATCTACAGTACTATTTAGAGCCTTGGATTGTCAGTCACTAACAGCAGATGAGAATTCTGTCAGATTTTCATCAGACTCCTGTATCTGATCTCACTGAAGATCCAGCCAAAACAGATATTTAAGAGAGAAATAATTCTCTCTTTAAGAGAGAAATATTTTAGGTACAATGAAGAGGTGTTTTCTGGTAAAGCTTAATTTTGCTGGAAAAAATTCTGATCAGATTAAATTTTTTCTTTATTCAAGTTATATATTATAGCAAAAGGGTGAGTTTCTGCATCTGTATATTGGTTGGTATCCAAAGTCCTTCAGCTTTCACATTCTACCTCACTTCATAGGGCTTTTGATGCTCCCAAATTTGAGTTGTTCTCAAAATAAGCAGTTGGAGGTTTCTAAATCTTAGGAAAATACTGAGCAGAAGCTAACTGTAGTCCCTCAGAATGTTGGTATTATGACCCATTCCAAGACCTCATTGCTCAATATTGTTAAAAATTGAAACAAAACAAAAAAAATTACCTGTTACTGAAACTGGAATCGGGAATTAAAATGACAACATAATTATGTCACTATTTCAAGCTATTGTTAACATCTTAAGTACTCTGTATTTTTTTGTGTTTCAATCCCAGGAGAACTTTAGAAGACTCTGAAAATTTCAGAAAGAAACAAAAATGATCAAATATACAGAGTGGGGGGGGGAACCTCTTTAATTTGCAAAGTATAAGGAAGAGAGGTGTAATAAATATATATATAAACTTGGGTCTTATGGAAAAGATAAAAAGGTTCTAAGGGCTGATTTCTCCACCAGTATAAGAACAAAGGGCTAAAAAACCCCAATCTTGTTGAAGCTGGATCCAAAACAGCCAGTTGAGTCAGAACTTGGTGTGAGTGCTCAAAGTTGCTGTGGCAACTAATGAAACTTAGTTTTGAAAGCAAAATCTGTGGAAGGTTTTGAGAGACTGCAGAGCAGGGTGACTGCCAGGGTGCTGTAGCCATGGGGATTGAAATTGGATCCAACCATCCAGCCACGAGCAGGGCAGCTGGGGGCACTGGAGCAGCACCAGATATCAGGCTCTGCCATGGGGCTGGGCACAGGCCAAGACTGGGCCAGGACTAGGAACCCATGGCCAGGCAGGGTAGGGATGCTGGAAGCTGGAGACAGGCCCTATTGGGGCATTGCTGGAGCAGGGCATCTGGAAGATAGAAAATAAAAGTTCTGGAGACATTTTAAGGTGTGGATCCCTAAGATATACACTCTAGATCTCCAATCTCAAAGGTGCCTGCACCCGGTGCTCAACATCTGCTGCATATCCACTGTGCAGTCATTTGGCCTTTTTTGCTTAAGACAGTGATAAATCTACAACTTGAGCTGGATCAGGTGAGACAATGCCCACAAGGATATACCACACTATTAAATACAGGTCTTCTGCATTCTTTAATTTCCGAACTGTAATGTAAAAGTGGTAAGAACCCACACCACTGTGTTTCTCGAACAAATGCTGACAAGGTCAAATCCCTCCTTAAAAGAGATTAGGAGTGTGATTTGGGATTATTTTTACTACTGTTTTTCATTTAAGAAACACATTTGAGAAGGCAGATCTTTCTCTGTTCTGTATGCCACCTCAGAGGAAAAAAATATTGTATCCATTAAATTAATTTACTTTCATTGTGAAAAAGACAATGGTATCTTGGACAAACTGAAGATTTAAAAATAAACCTCTTTATTTGCCTTTAGGAACAGACGCCAAAATTTTACATGAACTACATAAACAGAGCCATAGTGCCACGATAATCCAAGCACCATGAAATAAGATTTATCTGTGTGAAATCCTCTAGTACGCTGACCTAAACACTCATAATGCAAGAATAATTCTTTATTTTGAGTCTAGTCTCTGTTTAGCTTAGGAAGCCAGAAAGAATTTAACAGGTCTGTGATCATGCAGTAAGAAAGAGCACATGCAGGTTTCACAAGTTCCCCTCCTTAGTACCAAGGGTTGCTACTGAAGAAACAATGTAATTTTCAGATGTAAAATCGGATAGCATTGAAAGTCTTTCATGGTTCCCTTAAGAACAAATTGTTAAAACCACTGTGAGTCTGTATATGTTACATTTTCTGACCTTTTGTATTGTTTTTATCTGTGAACTGCATCATCTATACAGTCTTTACTTACAGTCACCCATTTTCCCACGTCTTTAGTTTTTAAAAACACATCTTTCATTAATACTTTCAATAAAAGCTCCCAGATAATCTGTCTCAGGAGTTCACTTTTATTTTATGAATGGTGAACAAGATCAACATATAGGTCGTAAACAATGGTGTTTTTCATTTTGAAGATATATGGGATTTTAATTACATTGTAGAGAAGAAACTAAATATTTCCTGTCATCTGCTCCAGATATTTAATTCTATTGTTCTTCTGAAAGGTCATATCTAGAATGTCACATCTGCAAGGACACCCGTGACCCCAACCGGCATACAAGTTTCTGCAAGGAGGAAGCAGAAAGACTGAAAAATGCTTCCCTGAGTATCCAAAATAGATTATTAAAACTTATCCCAACAGCTGAGTTCCCCAAGGCATCAGTGTTATGTATACATATGCACAAAAGATTTAGCATTTAAAAATATCAGGAAGCATTTCCAAATCACTCCCAAATGACTCTTACGGCTTCTTTCCTTTGTTCATGGCAGGTTTGTCGAATTTTATGGTTTGGAGTTGGGGGGATTGCCTTTAATTATTAATATTTTTACTTTTTATAATTCATCAGAAAGAAAAGAAAGATTATTTCACTGAATGCCAGTAGCCCTGGGAACTTTCTCTGACGAAAGAAACACTATTTTATGCATATCTCATCTTTACAGCCCCCTTGTTTGCGAACACTAATTCTAATGGCATTCCTTAACTCTGGAGCTTATTGAGGAAAAAAACAGCAGGGGGATATCTTTAGGGAATACTGATATTTAACTACTTCCTTTTTCTTAAATAAGTTTCAAAACAAATACCGAACAAAATAAGGAAACTTTTCACCAAATAAAATAAAAAAATAAATAGTTAAAATGGGAGCCTGGAAGCAACATTGCCTCTTCTTTTATGTTCACTAGTCTTTGAAAGATGTACTTTAAATTCCTCAACCCAACCTTTTCTCTGTGAATCTTGCTGCTGGTCAGACTGTATCTTTTCTCACGTATCATAAGCATTCAATTCCCTGCAATGCAATTAAAACCCCATCTTTCTTCAAACTGATTAAATCTTGCAACATCTGTGAGGGAAGAAAAGAAGGTATAAACATTCTCTTTTTCTTTACACAGATGGGAGGCACAGATCAACAGAATGCAAAATACTCAAGTCGTTGCTAAATGTTAAGTCCTATTCAAATAAAAAATGTGAGTTTGTATTTTGCTGCTCTGAGTTCTAAGGGATTAGATTAAGATCACTGATCAAGTCACTGTTAAAAGACAGAAAAAAACACTAGTTTTTTGACTTCTAAGACCAAAGGGGAACATTCTACACACATTTAAAAAGATACAAAATGAGTGAGGTGAGCTACAATGAAAGTGGCTGAATATTTTCTGGGAAAGAGAAAAGGAGTTTCTCATCACTTCTGAAAAAGGTTTTCATAATCATCTGAGATGTAAATTAAGAAGGCCAGATTTATGTTTCAAGCAAAATTAAAGATCAGTTATGAAAGAACATATGGAAATAGATTTTAAAATATTTTTCCCTTTTGTGCTAGCATGAATCACAGACCTAAAATTGTATTAATTCCAGCAGTCACAACAAGATACTCAGACACTTTTTCATAAAGGTTTTATATCAAATTAAAAAAAAATATATACTTTTGTGGGTGTGCCTGTCTTTAAAATGATGGAAATATCAGTTAAAAATCACTTGTGTTTTGTCACAGAGCTAGGAAAGTTTTACATCATGTGCTTTCCAGGTTCCACACAAACGAGGCTTTGCTCTCCTAGATGAAAGATTCTGTCCAAGAGAGTCTTATTACATACTGTTTAGACTCCAAACTTACGTGGAAAACAGAATTTTAAAAATCTTGTTGGTTTTTTTTTTTTTTTGTTCGTTTCTAAAATGATTATGTACGTTTTTTTCTTTTTTTACTCATGCTGAGAAAGTAGTACTGGAAGATGGAACAAAAATACTCCTTATCTCTTGCAGATTGAAATGTATCTTGAACATAATAGGTAATTACTGTGGCTGGACACTACATTTTTCAGACTATGGGATTCTTTAAGCTTTTTTTTGCTAAGAAAAAAGAAACAACTTTTCTCCGTGGAACTTACAAAAATTATGTCCTATAAATGTTTATTCTTTCTCTTACCTTTAATTACCTGTGCTCGTTCATTGATACACATCTCATATTATTCTTTAGATTAAGAAAAGATATTAGGCTCTTGTAATGCCTATAGACTTCGGTAATGAAATCTTTGGTGCTTTTTTGAGATCCATGCTCCTGATGTCATTGAAATATGTAGGAGACAATCGCTGCTGTCTACAAACTTGTAACTGCACACATCTTAGTAACATTCTTTCTCATTAAAGAAGAGAGACTTGCTGTAGTGACACACCTCCATGTCTGTAGAATAGCTAGAATGATATGATTTGATGTAAGGCTTTGTGAATAATCTTTCTACCCTTATCTGTATTTCACGTAGAAGCAGCTGGAGCGATATCTTCATCACATTACATCATCATTTCACATCACATCACATTCATCTTTACAGAAGCAAAGTTTTCATTCATCCAGCTGTCTTAATTTCAGGTTACAAATAAAAATTTCCCACTAAACTACATTTTCTGCTCTCAGTGTTTTCTTGATGCAAACTATATGTCAGACTTTTCTTGGAGATTACATGCTTTTAGATTTTCTTCACATATCTCTATGTTCAGAGGCTAAAAATCTCTCTGCTTTTTGGTGCATATGGTTGTTCATTGTGACAACAAAATGAAACATGTAGAGCTGATTTAAATAACAATATTTTAGTTTTAATTTAACTCTAGATAAAACAAAGAGAAGAGATCGACTATCTGTATCCCTGTCACAGAAGAACTGTCTTCTGCAGGGTGCATATGTCTTGCTTGAAAATTTGCTAGAATTCTGTTGCAAGATCTTTTTCCACGTAAGTGATGGTTTTGTTTGCCAGAGGGTTGTAGAGCAAAAATGGAATTGGTATGTGCGTAAATGAAATTTGCTTACACTCATAGAGAAACACCATGTTCCTCTAAAGCTATTAGGATAATTTTTTTCTTGAGAAGTGTCAATATTTAAGGGAGAAACTGCTACATGGATAGTCCCTTCCTATCCAGGTTTATAAGACCCACTTTTCTTCCTATTTAGTTTGATAAAACAGACTCCTGATCAATGTTTCAATGCTAAATAAATCTTGCATGAAACATTAGTCTATTTTTAGTATCTTTTGCTACTATAAAAATATTGAGATCAGACAATAGTCAGAATTACGTACTAGCCATAGTCTCTTGATTTTACTGCAGAGATGTTATTTAAACTTCCTTTTGAAGAGGAAAAAAAATAGCTCCTTCTAAAATAAAACGTGGAAGTGGTTCTGGGAATAGCTTCCAAAAGGCTGAAGGGTTAAGATAACCATAGGCTTGTTGCTGTGTTCTCTACACAACACTTTTTGCGTGTGCTCTTGATTCACAAATCCTGGCATAATCCATGATGCCAGGGCATGCAACACACTTTGAGCTATAAGACTTCAGCTCTGACAGGCTGCGACAAAGCCTTCACACCATTAGTTACATTTTGAACAGGAAAAAAAACTTAAGCCCTCAAAAACAGGAAATATGTCTTTTGTTCAAAGGATTACCATATAGGAATAAAAGCCAAGTCTGTGTCAAGTTCTGCTTGTTGTGGATGCAGCTAGTTTACTCTAGACCAGCCTTGAAGAACATGGGTGTGAATTACTCGCTAAAAGTGATCTGGAGATAAAAGGTAATTGCATGGCATAAATACGTTAACCAGCCAAAACATGCAGCCAGAGCAAGGTATCAGCACTGTAGTGGGGAAGTCCCCTGGGGACCAAATCGCAATCCATTCTGTGTCTACGATAATGATGTAAAAATACTTATTGGCAAGTTTTTGCAGATGACAGTCTTTTGTGGGATAATAAATGACAAAAAGGAGAGGTTACTTCTGTGCATTTGTCATATTCTGTGTGGATGATCAGTGTGGGGATCATTCATCAAGCCTGCCTATAGTCTAATGTGGTTAATCTCTTACCCTCGGCTGGCGACCGAGCACCACTTGCTCACTCACCCCTGGTGGGGCGTGGGAGAGAACTGGAAGGGCCTGGCTGGAGGGGTGGGGTGAGAGGCAGAGAAGGCCTTGTCACTGTGTAAGCACTCCTCCACAGCAAAGAAAACATTCTGCATTATGAACGCTATTTTCAGCGCAAATCCAAAACAGCCCCATTCCAGCTACTGTTAAGAAAATTGACACTGTCCCAGCCAACACCAGCACAATCTCCTCCTCTGAGATTAATTAGTCTCCTGCTCTGAACTGTTCTCTGGAGGGTACTATCATACTAGCTTCCTCTACTGACTCCAAGGGACTCTAGGGAAATTAGCCTTTATAGACAAAAATTAGCCTTTGGAAATACATTCCCCTTCCCTGGTCTGACAAATATCTACATATCTAGGATGTGAATAATGCATATGCTTGTAGAGTGTCTTGCAAAATACCACTTGGGAGAAAAAAAGGACTCTGTTGACTGCTGTTGCACACAAAATATGCATGTTTTGGAATAAGTGAGAAGCACAGGTACTCTTCAGTCTAAGGCATAACTATGAAACCCTCTAAAATGGGAAATCAGAAGGATGAATAAGAGCCAAGGAAAACTGTATCCCCCACAGAAAAAAAAAAGAGGAAAAAAAAATCAGTTTTTCTGTTTGTGAGGTCCTAAATTTGAACATATAATTAGTGTTCCTTCAGTTTTTCTTGCCTATCAAATAAGTAAAGCATGTAATTTAATACTACACATTCACAACCAGTGTGAAATTTTTCACTATAAAACCTCTTTTTTAGAGACCCTTTCTCTTTAACACAGTGAACAAGCACTGCTTATCCAGGAAAAGCAACAGTCATTGTATTTTGGATCTGTGGCTGGTAGATGCAGCATTCCAAGAGTATTACATAGAACAAACAAGAGTATTTTTTTTTCTTTTAGGTAGAGCATACCAAAGTCTCTTCAGAATTTACTTTTTTTCCTAACAGATCTAAGATCATTAAACTGTGAACATTTTTGAAACAAGCCAATGCAGATTCCAAGATACTTTCCTACCAAAGACTGATTCTTTGCATTTGGAGTGTGAAGGATGTTCTATCATTAAATGTAAAACCATTGACAATAGAGAATTAAGGAGCAAAAATGAATAAACACTAGATACAGTGACATCAATGTCAAAATACAAGGAAGTGAAGTCCTTTTTACTCACTGATATATTTGTATATAAATTGTAGCTTTCCTAAACTAAACACATAGGGCCTGAACCAAAAAAAAAGAAATAAAATATGAGGTCCTTTAGTGAACAGACTAACATAACATGCCACTTGCAAATTAAGTCATTTTTCTTTAACCGCATTCCTCCAAGGTATCTCTCTTGAAATCATATCTGTCTGGAAGTTTTCAGATACAGACACCACTAATTTATCTGCTTCACATGTGCAGAGATTTCCCAAGATAAATAAGAAAAGAACAACATACAGGCAAACACACACGAATTCTTTTTTCAGTATTTTATTGCTTATAAAAAGAATTATGTAAATATCCTTATTTTATTTCAAGATAAAATTTCTAAGTATATTTGAAATATTTAGTAAACATGAGACATACTTTCTCCTTCTTTAATAGAAATGACACACATGAATTTATTTAGTAAGAAGAGTATGTTTGTGCTCTACATCATAATCCTATCCAGACATATGGATTGTGCTTTTGTGATCTCCAAGCGTCTGTTTCTTCACAAACTGTCCTCTCCAGATTACAAAGGCATTTCTGAAAAGTTTAAAAAAAGAACAGATTCCATCTACTTATCATTCTGAACATAAGTAATAATGTAGTTTTATATTATTTAAACATAATACCCAAAATAGAAGATCATGTCTGCAGATGGATAACAATAATTATAAAAGCAGAGAAAGACAGTTAGAGTAATAAGTTTGGTTTTATGATCGTCTTGTCTAGATTCTAAATTGCCTAAATATGAGTCCTTTCATGCACAGTAAGCCTTAAAGCTAAACATGAATTTAAATGCCTAAGCTTGGGGTTTTGACTTTTGAAATGTCGATCCTAGATACCTGAATAAAACTTTCTGATATGGTGTTATAAGGTATTGACTAAAAGTTTCAAATATTATTGTCTAGTATTTTTCAAACATGTTGATAATTGTCTTTTCTCTCGATAGATTTTCTCCTGTTGAATCAGGGTACATAAATTTAAGACTCAATATTACAGATTTGATACCTGTGCTAAATTGGTCTAATTATGGAGCCCTTGATTTCACCAGCATACAAAAATGCAGAGCAAGCAAACAGCATCGGATTCTCTCTGCTAATCTTCACCCTACAGCTGGAGGTTTCACAAGGTAATCAGAAGAGATGACAGATAATGCCTTATATGGAAGCCTCATGGCTTTCTCCTATATCTTTTATTTTCTCTTTACAATCCTGATATAAGAAAGCTCTTGTTATCTTGAAAATCAGGTATCCTTACAGGCATCTAACTTAAAACTTCACTTTTTACAGGTCAAATAATAACATTTTAGTAGCTTATATTTCAGTGAACTTAATTAGGACAAGAAAAGTGCAGCCTGTGTAATGATGCTTTTTTAATGTTAGAGGAGATGATATCAGGAGCTGGGCACTTACTTTACTATATGAAAAGACAAGTAAATGCAAATTCAACTCACTTTTCTGGAGGTTGTGTGTTTTATGTTGCTATTGAGATTCATTCCTTTCCATCTGAATTTCCAGTCCTGTAAAAATTTTAAGTTATTCTCTTTAAATCATAGAATCATAAAATCATAGAATATGATGATTTGGAAGAGACCCACAAAGAATACAGAATCCAGTTCCTGGAACCTGTGCAGGACACCCCAAGAGTCACACCATGTGCCTTAGAGCATTGTCCAAACACTTCTTGAACTCTGTCAGGCTTGCTGCTGTGACACCTTCCCTGGGGAGCCTGTTCCAGTGCCCCACCATCCTCTGGGTGAAGAACCTTTTACTAATATTCAACCTAAACCTCCCCTGACACAGCTTCATGCCATTTAGTCAAGATCAGGGACATTCATCAGCTCATATGTTCCTGTAAACCATCTCTGTCTCATTTTTTTGTTCCTTTGCTACCTTCTGTGTCAGTCAAACAAAGGAAAATTTAATTCTGAAGAGGAAAACCAAAATCTATGAATCAGAAAACAAAATGGCTACCCAGCATAATTTTCAGTATACAAAACAGATTCGTGTAACTTGCAATCAGTGTAGGTCCATGGCTTAATGTACCATTAAAAAAGTAATTCACATCCAACAAAAATCACCTCTGTACAACTGTGCCTTCGATTTCATAATACAAGCCAGAGACACAGCATGAAGTTGAACAGATCTAAATATCAGTAAATTACACACATAATTAAACACAGATTTGACTTCAATTACTCCTATTTTTAAAGATGAACAATACTCTAGAGAAAGTAATATTCATAAATAGGAAAATAAGAAAAAATAAACTCCACAATCAAAAGAGTAGGTTTTCTAAGTTCAAGGCCTTCCCCTTCAGGTGCAAACATGTAGGAAATTTTGAGCTAGGCCGTATAATTCAGTCTTTTTGTGGCATTGTTTATTTAAAGAGCCTCATGCTGATAACACAATCTAAGTGAACCATTCAAGGGACAGTCTTCAACATACCGTGATGCTTGCTCTCTATAACCATCCTTTACTTCAAATGGTTACAGTATGTTCTCGATTTACTGAGACATGTTAGGATTATTATGAAAAAGCTGAGGAAAAAGGACTATATCAATCTTTAGGAGCTGATTGAGATGCCTTAAGGTTAGGTTTTATTTTGCGCAAAAAATCGAACAGGGCTGAATTGAGGATGCAAAGCCTTTTTGGAGAATATTGAGCCGCTATAAGCCAAACTTCCCCTTACTCTCTATGCACACAGTCATAGTGTGTTTCTACTTTGCAATGTGCTTTACTGTCAGTGTTTTTATGCTGACATACACAGCTGCTTTGAAATAGAAGCTCCTATATTGGTCCTTGCATAGAGAAAGAGATAAACTTCTTTCAGGTCTCAGATTTAAAGACTTTTACTATTCAGATCTGTGCACTGATGTCATCTGAATTTTCTTCCCTTTCTACTTTTCTGTAAACATTTTCTGTATATAGCTGTCTGTTTTGGCTGTCTTTTCAAGATTACGAAGCTATATTATCCCCTTAAGAAGCCTGATTATCACAGCATAATTAAAACTAAGGACTTCACTGAAAATGCAATGGGTTTGATTTTAATGGGACTGCTTACAGAGTAGAACCACTTCCTAAGTTGTGTGATGTGTTACACCATACACTGTTGGACTGAAGTTGATGAAGTTATGCAAGAAGTAAAGGACAACTTTTGAATCAAGGTAATCAAATTTTTGATTGTCGTTAAGGAAACCTGGCATCTGACAAATATCCTTACTCTGTCAAAGTACTGGCAAAGGGAGGCTCAAAAAGGCTCAAAGGGAGGCTTTGAAGTGCAGTACTATGCTATCCACATGTGTTAACTTATTTTTGAAACCCCTGATTTGGTTTTTATGCTGAAGTAAAAATTATCTGCACCATCTGGCAGGACAAAGATGATGCTTGGACTGTAACTTCCAGAATTTGTCATTGCAGCAAACAATTTAAGAAGATGGATAAGAAGTACACACAGAACAGTGGTGGAAGCTTTCCACTCCGTAATTCATACTTTCTGCAAAAATTCTTAACCTTCCAGAGGATATTTCCTCTTCCATAAATATTGCTGGCACAGCAGAAAACAGCTGGGATTTTCTGTAAATATAAAACTCAGACAATTAACTCATGCACAACACACACGTCATCATATTCATTTGCCATTTTCATGGTGGCTTGTCCTTTCTACATTTTATTATTCATTTATGATAGCTATTATATGCCTTTCAGAGTCTATCTGGCTCTCCTGAGGAATATTTATGACTATTATAGGGCTCTTATGAGAAGACCCAACGACAGTTATTGCAGAAACTCTGTGAAATGCTACATTAGTGCAGAGATATGCTGGTAGTAAAATACCTGAACTTGTTTCAAGGCATCCCTTGATGGAAATTAGAAGACGGGCTTCTACTGGTGCGGTTTTTTATCTCCTCTAACCCCATCACCTCAGACAACTGAGTAGTTCTGATTGGAAGTTTAGTATTCAGTGATTGCATCTGGTGCTTGAAAGCAGGAGGCTCTTGGAAAAGCTTGCAGTGGCAAGAAACGAGAAAACACCCTGTTTTTATAGGTATTATCTGCAGCAATAATAGAGAAGAAATAAAAATGGAAAGACCTTAGGTGAAAATAGGAGGCCTGAAGGTGCCTCTTCTGACACTCAGGGACATCTGTGTTTACCCTTTACTCCCCTAGTTCCTTCTACTTTTAAGAAGGAAATGTGTCTTGAAGTGAATCTGAATACTGCAGTTCTGCACTACCTTCTGGGAGAGAAAGGATCTTGAAGGAATAGAAACAAACTGAGGAGGAGGAAGAACAGCATAGCTTTCACTAGTTTTTTTTTTTTTCTTTTTTTAATGAGAGTCTAGTTTCATTCTTGTATCAATAAATGACTGTGAAGAAAACTTCTGAATCATGTTTGTTCTACCATGTCCATTAAAAATCTTTACTATTTTTCTCACTTTTGCCCCCTCTGTATAACAAAAAACCAGTCATTTTAGTTTAGAGCTAGGAGATTTCCTGGCATGTTAGTGGTTGTTGTAGGACCAAATAGCCTATACTGCCAGAGAATATATTTGAGGAATATCTTGGTTGGAAAATCAAAAAAGGTAATTTATTAGGGTAGAAAAATTAAAAAAAGAAAAAAAGATCAAAAAAAGTGAGAAAAGCAAAAGAAATGTAAAAGCAAAAGCTTGATAACACATGGATACAATATAAATACAAAAAATTCCAGTTTGGGTGCAAATATTAACTTCATCTTATATAAAACATGAATTCCTGTGATGAGTTGATGTCCTGTGAATGCAAGAAATAGATTCTATTATGCAAGCTCATTATCACAGCTATTTAATACACTTCTTTTAGCGGAATCTGGGCTACAAGTCACACAATACCCTTATCTTTTCAGAACTTATTTTTTGCGCAGTGTTTGAAAATTGATATTTATTTATGTTGGATGGTCTTTAAGCAGTTTATGGAAGAAAGCTGTGCATTGTCTTGGAATGTAGTTTAATTCCATTTTGGACCACTCAAGCATTAATCTCTGGCTATTTGAGGGAAGCTAAAGCAAGCTATTTGTGGAGACTAATCTTACCCCAGGAAAACTAGTCTCCACAGCTATCTTCTTTGCGAAGTGCTCCTTTGAAATATTTCTTGGCATTGAAAGTGTTTTCATGTTTTGCAGTCTACGTTTCCACATCTTTCTCGGTAGTGCCGTCTTTTCCTCTGCCCAGATTCCTCTACTCCCAGTTACAGGTCACTGATTTTTTTTCAAATTATTAGTAAAAGTTCTTTTTATATGAGGATGAACATCCCACCACAGGACCAGAATATTATCCCCTCTTTCCTGTACTCCTGACCATAAGCTTCTTGGAATAGGGGTTAATTTTTGCTTCTGATTCTTAGGCAAAACTCATCAGATTGCCTATATTTAACCAAAATCAAAGAAAAAACCCAAACAAAACAAAACTCCCTAAAATACAAACTAAAATGTGTAATATCCTAGTAAGTAACTTAATTGAAGTCAATATTATCCGTTTCCTCTAGCTGAGGATCTGGCCCTGAGCATTTGTTAAGTGTGAGATTAAGGGTAAATAAATCATATTGCACTATTGGAGTGTGTGGTAATTGGGTTATTTTGTTTTCTGAGTTCTCCATCTTTTGGTCTTCTGGTTTACTTAAATTAACAAACAGCATGAAGCTTTTTAAACCTGTCCTTGATGTTCGTGGAGGAAGAGCAAATGCCAAACTTTAACCTACAATTCGTCACAAACGGTGAGACACCTTATAGGAGGTAGCAGAAAATATAATCATTCACATTTAAATTAAGTGTTTCAAATAATGATTTAATTGAGAATTAATAAGCCAGTTATTGCAGGTTAATTAAATGCCACTTGATGATTAAAAACATATTATTTATTCAGATTAATAACTATTAGGCAGTAGTGTAGCCCCACACCCTGCTGTGTACTTATTATTTTAAAAGTCTCTGCCAATGCATTTCTCATTTTCAGGCTTGTTTTGTTTTTTACTTTGTTGCTGTTTATAACACCTTGAAAAAAAGAGAAAATACCCCAGAATTTTAGCACAAGACTGTTTTCCCCAACACTGAATATTTCTTGGGGGTTTTTGAATGTTTATAAAAGTTCATCTATAGCAATTGTAAGGAAAAAAACACTGAAATATAGCAAGTGTTATGCACATACAAGTTCATACAAAACAAGGAGGAAATTTGCAATGAGTGCATACAACACAACAGAAATTAAGGAAGCCAGTTACCAAACCAGCAAACTTCCAAATAAATCCTGCAGTTTAACTGGGCTGTACCCAGAGCTGTACAGCCATATATGCTGTGCACATTTGGATGCAGTGTGTGAGTATCGGCTTTTGGTGGTCAGAAATGGATGTTGGAAAAATCCACATATTCTTTTATAAAACCTTTTTAACCATGCACTGATGCTTATTTTGTGTTGTGCTGATAGATTGTCTAGAATTCCTTGTAGATGAAAGATTGCCATGATAGAGGAAACTTTTCATCCATATTAATGCACAGTATAAGCACTATCTTTTCTGGTTGTAAATCCAAAACAACTTTAAATCAAAGCAACTGTGCAACATACACAGCAGGACAGCAGGGTTCTCCCACCTTAGTTTGGACAAGAAACTGCAGCCTGGCAGGTAGCCTGTTACAATCATTTCCTTTTGGAAAGATTGCACAACTGTCATGAGATGAGGGAAGTGGCAGTGTCATGTGTATGCATATGCTGATTCTTTACCACTTTTGCTGATTCTCATCCTCCTCAGTGAATTCCAGCTGCACAAAAAGATTTCATACTACAGAACACAGACTTGGAGTGTTCTACTGTCTGTTCACAACCTTTCTGTGTTGTTGCAATATCTCTTTTTGGTTGCACCACGAGGTTTGCTTCTGTTTCTCTGTTTGGAAAATGTTCTCAAACACATGGTGTGATTCTTGAATTGATCTGTGCAGAGCTAGGAGATGGAACTGATGATCCTCGTGGTCCTTTTCAACTCAAGATATTCTATGATTCTACAATAAGTAAGCTAGAGAAATACCAGGAAGCTTCTGCATTATAGTCAGGTATCTCAACATACAATTTGTTTTACCCTGTTTTGACATGGATCATGGTTGATTAGCCCAGCTTAAGTGAAAAAGACAATGAAGACAGGAAAGAATCAAAAGATTAATTTAGTCTGATTTATAGCAAGGTTCTTCATATAAGCTGAGGCAGCGAAAAAGATTCTATGCACTGGTTTACAACTATTGCTTAAAGTCCCATGTCAAAAGCAAAAAACGAGCATCCTCCTGGCACCCGTAGGTTTACAAATGGTTGTCTTGATAGCGTAGTAGTTGAGCTTCAAGTTATTTTACAGAAAAAAATTCTTCCTAACCTATCTCAGGCATTAAGGAAAAGACAAACTTACAAAGGAAGTGATCTTGAGAAGAGAATAAATTACGCTAGCTTCTGTTCCCTCGAACTCACTGACTTTTAAGCTGGAAGAGGAGACAGCTAAGAGGTTTGTTTTTCTCTTCAGTTGAGTATATGAGTGTTTTCTCCAGAGGTCAGGAAGGCCAGTCTTTCCTGAGCATAACAGGCAGTTGAAAAACTATGAGCTACCATGCTGAACAAGACAGACAACCTTTTCTTGATGAAAAAGTCAGCAGGAATAGAAAATGTAGTGTCACTTATTTTGCATTTCCTTCAGACTGCTGTATCAGACAGTTTCAGCAACTTCTCACATCTCTGGAGTATTCATGAAAGTGATGTATGACTGTGAGACGATGCAAATGCTATGTGTCAATAGGTGTCAGGATCTTCATATTCTTTGAGTTAAACAGATAAAGATATTTAAATATGAGGCGATTTAAGCATTTAAGCTATGTCCATTTTGGGACATTAATTACTTGATACTCATAGTGTCATTAGGTGTAGCTGTATGGGCCATATGGCTGTTGTGGGTCTGATTCCCATGTTCTTCTTCAACTTTCTGAGACTGACTGTAAATTATAAATTGCAATGAGCTTTTCAGCAGCTTAGTATACCTCAGTCATCCTCTGCAAACCTTAGCTTGTCCTAAAACTAGGACAACAGACGTTAAAATGAGGGAGCAATTATCACACAGATCAATTGTATAATGCATTGTCTCAGCTTTATTAAAATGTCAGTGGATAATGATGAGGATGGTGGTGGAAATAAAGGACTGAAATATTCAAATAATTCAAAATGTATTATCATAATTTTTTTTCTATACCTTTTTGCATCCATGCAATTAATGATTGAAATCAATTCTGTTTGAAAACTGTGAGGTGGTATAAAGACAAAAATAGCTTTCAATCTTAAAGAAGAACATATTAAAATACACTAATACATCTATACCTTTCATTACTATTTTGTCAAATTAAATAGTTGAATTTTGCACATATTATTCACTTTATTTAGGTTGCCCCATCATTTAAAATTTTGTTTAGCACCAAAGATAATTACCAATCAGTCACTTAGACTATAATAATTCCTATTTTCTTGTGTCCAATTTTTCAGACTTTTGTAATTTCAAAAGTGCTCCATTACACTGTATTTACAGGGTCTTTTGGCTTCCTCAGAAATACTCAGATGAAAAGAAGAAGGGTGAAAATGAGAGAGAACTCCATGAGATAGAAAACTGGGGAATTCTGGTCCCTGATGAGATGCTTGGCTGTTCTTTTTCTTTAATGATCTCAAGGTATTTTGTGACTGGAGTACATACCACAGGTAGTGGGGCATCAGGTCTTGCTTCATATCAGCCAGTTTGCTCCTCCACTTTTTCTTGCCTTGGTATTTCAGGTCATATTGAAAAGGAAGACTTTCATCCTACCTCATACTAGGAACATCAGCACATCCTATGGAGAAGGTAGATCTGATGATATGGAAGAAACAAAGCCATGATAAAGTGTTGCAATTTTTTTGCTTTATTGGGTTTCTTATGAATAGGAAGCCGTTTAAAATGCACTATTTCTTCAGACATCCCATCCTCTCCAGTAAGAGGCATATCACAGGTGACCAACTCACATGTCATATCAGGATTGTGGAGGAGTCAGGAAATGGAATCAGCGCTGCAGGGCTGCATCTGTCTGAAATACCCTCCTTCTGCACACTGCTGAGTGGGCTTGGAGGCTTCACTGTGCTGTGGCTACACCTGAAATACTCCAGTTAGAGAACTGCAGAGATCAGAGGCAGATGGTCGGGAGATGAGCATCTTGTCTCATCATCGGAGCAATGACAGGAACAAAATATCCAAAAATACAGGGAGGTTAACATAGAGGAAGTAAATGGGCTTTAGGATATGCAGGAGAAATGAACGACAGGAAATCTCTAACCACAGTGTATGCAGCGAATCAGGAACCTGCAAGCAGATCTGCTTTGCTTCCTTTAAAGATGAACAAAGTAGCAGAGTGTGGAAGTGTAGTGGAGGAGGTATGAGAAGCATTTTGCTTCAAGGTGGGGAAAATGCAGAGGAAAGATAATGGCTTTAATCTTAATGGAAATCCTGTATGCAGGAAGGAAAGGACTTCTCAGAGCATGTACAGTTCCCATTTGATTTCACTGTAACCCTCATCCTACAACGCTTTTGGCAGAGGTTGCAGAAGCTGCATGAGAAACGAAGAAAATCCCAAGAGGCAAAGTTGGGAGTGTTTTAGTCACAGTCTTTGCACCCTATTCTTGTACAACACTGGGGCCATTCAAGATGTTTGTGAAACACAGCTGAAACTCACCAACAGGCTGCAGTGCTGGTGTGACTGCGCTTGGAAAAGAGACATAACTGCATGCTGTGACCACACATATCTTGTGTGTTAATAAAACAAGACAGAGAAGAAAGAATAAACTTCCAGCCCCTCAAAGTAAATGGCATTCTTTATTATTATTATTGTTGCAATTGTCATTATATTCGTCAATAAGAACTGCTATGAGAACTACAGTAAATTAAAAATATGAATTTGAAAAATAAAATAAAATTTTCATTTTCAACCAAAATGAATTTTGTTTTTCAAATGATTTCATCAAAATTTTTTACATACTCCAATATTTTATAAAAATAAATATTTATTGGAAGACACTTTCTTCATGGAGAATTTCACCATTCAAGAAATTTCTATCATCTCTAGCAGAAATATTTCTTTTAATATTTTGCTTGACGTTTTGTGTAATCAGTTTTCATGTAGATTTTCATTTAAGTTTTGAACTATTTCCATGCTGGTTTTCAGAACTGATTAATTATCTGGAGACAGATTCTCCACTAGGAACTCTATAACTGCCTATTGGTATTAAATCCCTTGTTCAATGTTTTTCCAGCTAAGGATTTTAAAATGTTCATGTCTTCCCGCAACCATTAGGGTAGATTGGTAAAATGTCCAATAGACCTATCTGCAGTACAGCTTACAGGGAGGCTGCATAGTCAAACAAAAATGTGCAAAGGAGGTGGCAATTCAAAAAATTGATGTTCAAAATGTTACTGTATTCCTACAGAATAACCTGCTACCAGCGAAATACTTTGACCCAGAGCAAGAAGTATTTTGCATATGTAAGCAAGAATACATTTTCTGTGTGAAGCAAATCCTGTGACCTGACTGACATCTTCCAGTGTAAATCTGTCCTCTCATTTTCCTACTGACACTATTTTGTTCTCAAACTAAATTGAATCTCACATCTGCAGCCTTGGCTGATCTTCTGCTCCTTCAGACCTTTTTCTCCTGTCTGTAATTTTCTGTCTGCATACATTTTCTCACAACTCTCTGAACTTTCTTTTTCCCTGTGACTCACCCTTTTCTCTCTGTAATTCTTCTGCTTCTTCTCCATCAGTGAAGTTCCTTAGCTGCTATCCTGGAGTGCAGAAGAACATGGTGGTGACCCCCTCTCATCCTAGCAACACTTGACCATACTCATCTTTCTTGCAGTAATGTTTTCTTTCACAGAAGAGCAGTTACAAAACCACTAACTTATTAACTTATTATATTTCAATGAACTCTCACAAAGAAAAAAAAAAAAAACAGCTGTACAATACATCTTATGCTTCTGTGCTTTTGAGATGAAACATTTTCATCTTTAAAAGCCTTCTTCTTCAAAGATTTCCTTTGATTTCTCTTCCAACTTACAAACTCAAAATAAATTTAAATTCTAAATTTTTGTGCTTACTTCTTTTGTTTTAAGCTAATAATAATGCTTAACGTATTACTTTTTACGGTATTTTAAAATAACAACTGATAGTTGTGGTTTAAAAACAAAAGTTCACTTCTTCTTTCCTTTGTCACAAACACAGAAACATGAACTCTCCTATGATGCATTTATGAGGGAAAGAAAGGAGGACTTTTCTAGCAGTCTGTTTGCCAGTCCTTTTCTGTAGCTAAGAAAAGCATAATTTGCCAGTGCAGCTTCTGCTATGCTTTCACTAATCCCAGCTGCCAGACTGATGCTGACCAAAAGGATCTGTAGTGCTGGGCTATGAACTTCAATAGCTCTAGTGCTATGGCAGGGTTGGAAGAATTAATTTAAAAATAACCCTTCCAGCTGTAAAGCTGTAGGATCCAGGAAAGTCCCAACTTATGTGTGCAAAGAGAGAAGGTGGATAGAATAGAATAGAAAAGGATGTGCTGCATTAACTTAGGTCAGCCACTGAGAGAAAGACATTTGCCTTCTTCTTGGACATCCATTGAGATCTTCATGTCAAAACTAAAGCTATAGTTTAGAGATCCTTTCAATTTAAGATCTTATTTATAGCTTTTACCTTATGTGTTCATGGCCAAGTTTGTTTTTTAGATTCACAATAACTGTTTGTCATGACAGAATCCCTTCCTTTACCCTCAACAGTTGCAATCTTTGCCTGCTTTATACCCAGAATGGTATTTCAGAGATTTTCGTGTCTTGGTCTTTTGTACATGAAATTAAGGCCTTTTGTGTCCTTTCCCATATCTGTTGCATTTTATATAAAATATTTTAAATTCTAGACTTCGTTTTCAATGATTTTTACATGCTATTTTCATTCTGGTTTTCAAGCAGTTACCTTGAAATTTCTTTCCCATAATTGCATGTTTTTTCTTCTGAAGATCTACAAAACTTAATTTTCACTCCTGCAGTTCTCCTTTCTAGTTCTTCTTCATGACACTATTGACAAATTTGACAACGATTAAACAACTCTGAAGAGTGCTCAAGCCTGATGATTGCCATGGTTTCCTGTATCTCCTTTAAAATTATTGCATTTTAGTCTTAGCATTGGGTTTCAAGCTTTTAGGGAAACCGTCCATCTATCCTAGCTGAACATTACCCAGAAGCAAAAAATTCCTCATGAGAGCTCCCATTTTCTGAACTAAGAATGCTAACAAAACAACGGCTTCAAGTTGGAATGAATAAATCGAGCAAGAGAAAAATTATCCAAGGTATCCAAGGTTACTACTGCTTTTTCATTGGTATTTCATAAAGCATATGACTTACATTGTGTTGGGCTAAAGACGTCTGTATAACATCTTTGTTAAAAGTTGTTAAAGTGTCATCAAGCTCTTATTTACGTTCCTTTCTAAGAAAGGGTGAAGTTTTCATGTCCAGCCACTTTAGTGCTGTAGTTCAAATAATTGACAATTTGTCCTATCCCTAACTTCCTTGATGTATGTATCTCACTTCTATTAGGATCTCAAAAACTTTTATTCAGATTCTCCTTGAAGGAGTAGGGTACAAAATGTTATAATGCCTCTTATAAATGCATGTCTTGCTGGCACATCATAACACTAATAAACGCACTGCGTGTTTATAGCTCGTATCAGTAGCAGAGTCAGGCAACATCCCTGAGCAGTATAAAAATTCAAATAGAGACTTGCTTTACTTACACATGCCTGCTAAATATTTTTAAGGAGTAGTAGATTGCAAAAATGCCTTGTTACCACACAGCTGTAGTATCTTGCATCAGCTAGAAGACGCTGTCCTGTTTATGAGATGTCCATCTATATGTTTTCCTCTCCATTTTAGAATTTATAATGTCTTACATAAGTTTTTCGATGTTACAAGAACTTTTAGACCATCTTCTAGCTAAAGAAACTACTAGGGACTTAATTTTCTTGTAGGTTTGCCTCATGCAGGCAAACCTATTTTATCTTCTTACGGTGATGGCTAGAATTCAGCTTCCAAGATTTCTGTATTAGAAACAATGTGGAAGCTTCAACTTCATATTCCCAGTACACAAAAGTGTAGTTCAGAATGCCAGCTTTTAATCAGTAGAGCCATTCAACATTTATAATCAGTTTGGTTTCTAGTTAGTGTTTATTTCAAATTAAGATTATGTATTCTATATGTATATGATGAAAAATATCTTTTGGCAAAATAGATACTAGCAAACTTATAGATAGATGAGTCCTTAGTTTATATCCTCCATTTCAACATTGACTGACCTGGAAAAATATTTCTTAGCTAAGGAGGCTGTGTTCAGTTTGTGGTGGCTTTTTCCCTTTTTTTTTTTTAAGGACTCGTAATTACTGAATGTTGGCCAATATACCCACTTAATCTTTTCAATGTGTTAACTGTTGCTTTATCTATCCTAACAGATGGAAGCTGATTTTGCACTACTTCAATTTTGCAAATTGATGCTGCCAGGATCTGCTTTGCAAGTGCTATTGAACTTTCACTGGATAAGATAACTTAGATCTTTGTTAATTTCATAGAATAATTAAGATTCCCTGTAAGTGGAAACCTTGAACAGGTGTATGATGCTTAGAGGTAAAAAAGCTGTTCAAGAATCTTTATATCAATGTAGTACATTGATACAATTGTAAAATAGAAATATGCCAGGTACAAAAGCAGCCATAAAACACTCTGAGCTGTTTCAGCAAGATGCATGCTGACCTCAGACTACAGCAAATAATCTCCCTTTACTTACATGACATATTCTTTCAGTGCAAATGTTCCACTCTGTGACCCACTTTTCCTACTTTATTAATTTAAAAAATACAATGTAGCATGTGAAAAAGAACTGGTGTGATGAATGTCACAGGTCCATTGCTTAGGTTGCCAGGGAAATTTTCCCTTTGGTGAGAACATGTTCTGAAAACATTTTATGTTTCCACTCAATAATTGCAGGCATTTGCTTTGTTTCTAAGTAGTAGATCCACTCCATCTAAATCCAAGCTTAATAAATCTACCATTTCCTAGCCTTTAACATCCTGAAACTCCTCTGTCCCACACAGGCATACAACCTATCTAATTACTTTAACATTTTTGTGTGTGGATTTATTTGGTGTCTCCTTCTCCGGGCAGCTACTTGAGCAATGCCTACGTATTCTCACAAATGGGAATGGGAACCTGTCTCCTGTCTCCCTATCAACTGAGAATCAAGATACGCAACTAATTCCTCAGTCTCTAGAGCTGTTTGCAATTTTGTTGGTCATGACATATATTCATGTCCAATACTACATTTCTTTGAAATGGTAGACAGTTGTTGATGATATTTGCTGTTTCTATAATGCTTCAGTTTATGGAAGGCAAGACAGAACTGGAGCTCTAGCACACTTTCTGAGGGATCTGGATGATCAGTTTATACTTAAACTTATAAATCAGAGTAGATTAATACTGAAAATTCTCCCCCCGAATTCTTCTGTCTATTCGATTTCCACCAATGAAAGGGGATTAATATTTTGTTTCCTGGAGAACCTGCTTGAGCAGGGGTGTTGGCCTAGATGACCTTCAATGGTCTCTTCCAACCTTACCCATTCTGTGATTCTGTGATTCATAATTTATGTTTGTGCAGTTACATTTTTTAATCACAGGACATAAAATTTAGGTGGAGTAGAAATTTTAAGTATTCAAGCAAATATTAAATTATGACAGTGGCGTATTACCATTCATTTTTTTTGATTTAAATTCAAAGGAAACTCCTGGAAGCATAATGTTACTTATGAAACTTAAATGAGAACAAAAGATGGATTACTATGAAAATACAGATACATGTAAGCCTTCTTCTCATAAGTAGGCCATGTAGCAGCAACTTGGTGTTTACAGCATGCTTAGTTGCCATGGGCTGTCTTGAAACCGGGTTAGAGACACTCTGTATGCTCGTGCTTCAGCCTATATAATCTTAGCACAGGATCACATGTGTGATGCAGTACATGCTAAATCAGTGGAAAAAACACTGTGGAGTGCATAGGTACCTTCGTTATAAGAGTTCTCACTGTATTCATATGATTCCAAAATAAAGATTCAAAAGAGATTATAGTCTCCTTAAAACAGGAGAGCAAAATATGGTACTGGTAAGACAATACTTCTGTGTGTGTGTTTAAATGTGTATATAGGGAAGGCTAAGAAAATTAGGTGGATTTTATTCATAGTATTTAAAATAGCACAGAGATTTTAAATATTTTAATTGGTAATTACCTGGAATTCAGTCCTGAAATTTTGTTTCAAATAAATTAAAATCTCCCTGAAGTTCAGTAGTCTTAACTTTTAAACTTTTAACTTTTCTGTAGTCAGAAAATTGGCCGACAACTAGTTTAGTTCTTTAGTCAGTAGGGAATTAAATTTCAAAACATAACCACACAGCATATTGGATGTATAATTTCAAGCACGAGAAGTGGAATAAAGCCATAAGAATTTCAAGTTAAAAAGTAAAATGCATTTCTAATATTCCATAGTGAGGAGTTTTATTTAGACGGAAGCATACTGAAAAGGAGCTTCCTAAAGCAAGCACCATGAAAACTTTCTACGTGATGATATAAGCTACGATTCTGGAAAGCAAAGAGTCAAAAAATCCAAGAGATTTCATAATTTCTTATACATCAGTGAAAAAACCTGAGGGCTGATGCAAGCTGATGAACCAAGATTTAATGTAATATGGTCAATTCATTTTGTACTGATTACAGTTTAAGCAGCTGCATCCTGCCCTATCAGTTATACTTCTCAGAAGGCTGCACTATTTTGAGTGAAAAGAGACATGCCATCAAATGGTTTAAAATATATGCATTAGAACACGGAGAAGTAAGTACAGAGTGGAAATGTTGAAAAGAAGTAAAATGGAGAAAACCTTTTGTCCAGCTGCTTATGTATACTAATAAAGAAATTTTTTTGAAGACTTTTAGATACTAGATCTACATCAAAAACAACCTTGTACTGTAACTATTTTTTTCTAAATTTACTATGCTTTTAGATTTTATATATAGGGCCTATAATATCAATAACGAATAATAAAGCAGACTTTTAGAATTATATAGATATGGTCTATATCTGCTCCCAATAGCCCAATATTGAATTGTATTTTTTAGAAAACTTCTATTTAGTGTACATTTATCAGAATTCTGCTGTCCTTTTCAGAGGAGGTTATTTTACTCCTTTAGGGATGTGTCTTGTGAAAGCTAGCCATTTTGTGATATTTTATCAATGCATTCATTATCTATTTAAAGGAATAGAAAAGCAAAACAGGGATTAATTCTCAGCAATGAAAATGTAAAGGAGTGGAGTGGAACCCTGCGGAGCAGATCAGCTAGAATGCTTTTGAATGATTTAAGCTGGGTCTTATGATTGCCCCCATGCAAATATCTCCAAGAGGTATCTCTTTGACTTAGATTGATAACAACACACATAACCATTCAGTTATGAGTTCTTTTCAGTACGGATACAGTGATACCTTCTATCAAAATAAAAAGTAGATGTTGTTAGAACAGTAAAGAGTAGTGAAGCTTTCGACTCCAGCTTAATTTTCTATTATGGAAGTATTTGGAATAATAAATGAAGGACTTATTTTATATTCCTGATTTTATATTCCTGATTAAAAGAAAATCTCTTGTGTTCACTGAGATTATTTGTTCAAACACAGTTCAAGACATTTTCTAGTCTGTTCTTACTTTTTACAGGATTATAACAGTGCTGAATAGGGGCAATCATTTAAGGAAATAATCAGCAAAGTTTGGACTTTGAGAATGCTCCGGAAAGGGCATCTCAGATAAATGTCAGCTAACTTTTAAATCTGCGGTCATTCTGAAAACAGACATTGAAAACTGTCAAGTGCATGATTTTCAAATTAAATTGAGAAAACTCATTTTCTCTATCAGCTGACTGGGCTCTGGGTGTTCTCTCTTTGCAGCTGTTGTCAATACAGAAGGTATTTTATGTGATACTCTCTGTTATTTTGTGGTTGAGTCCAGGCTATAGTCAGAGGAGATGACTGTCGCTTTTAAAGGCATTCATTAAATTTGACAACTTCTTTTATATTGATATATGTCAAGTGTTCACTGGTTAAGTCAGCTTGTTTCCACATGAGACCATCTGCAGTGAGGTTTTTTCCAAGAAAATACTTTTCCTCCAATATGAATCATGAAGTTTATCTAATTTATATTAAAGAGCTAAGATCAAGTCAGTTATTTTAATTTATGCCAGATGGGCTGCATAAGGTTCACTTCCTTTTCCAATTGTGTCAATCTAATATGGTTGTCACTCTAAACAGATGGAGTATTATGACAGCATTAAGCTCATTGACTAGAGGATCATGCAGAGGACTTACATCCTTTGTGCTGTTTGTCCACACGATACTTTAATGATTTTGGTTTGCTCAGTTTATCATTTTTACATAGATAGTTTTCAGTTAAGAGTTATGAAACAATTATTATAAAATCCCATCTTCTGAACACGGCATATTTTTGTGGTATTGCCTGTGTATAAATACAGACACACATTTATTTGTACAGCAGGCTGTGCCATAACAGTATTTTGTACATATTTTCTTTAAACTAGTGTAACTTATAGAAAAATTATTCTCATTTCTGATGAAATATGTATAATTTTTTCCCCATTCTTTCCTACAGTCCCCATCAATGTTCTTGTGCAAGGTAACATCTGGGCAGAGTCTTCCTCTCAATTGTTAATTATTACTATATAAATTTATTTGTTTATATTTAAGTACAGATTATCACACAGAAGAAGACCGAAGATGACTGAAAATGAGAAGATTAAAGTTTTTCATTTCACGTATATTTTTAAGCAGTTAGAGCATTACAAATAACAACTTTTACTAATATATCTTTTAACATGTTCTATTGGAAGACAGCTATTGTTTTGCCTTGTCACAGAGTAACAGAGACCTTAAGTCAAAAGACTTAAATATATGCTTAAATTTTATCGTATTGTGACTGAGGCAAACCATCCCATGGTATCTATCCACTGATAACATCAGGATGGATCCAGCTTCAATATGGTCAGCACAACTGTTCAGCTGTAAGGTTACTGCCATGTCACATCTCAGCATGCTGCCCAAGGACATGTTGATGGCTTGGCTACAGCCCCAGGACCTTACCTTCACCTCAGCAAATCTGTCCTGAAGTGTCACTGAGAGTTGTACATCAATATGTCCTGCTCTCCCTAATGACTGGTCTTCTGGCCTGATCTTTACAGTGATTTTATTAAGAAATCATTGTGTTTTGTAATAAGTATTGAATTTTATGTAGCTGAAATTGTTTGGGGTTTTGTTGGGTTTTTTTTCCTTTGTTGATTCCATAGAAATTATTTATATTTTTGCAATCCTTGAGCGGGTGCTTTGGATGGAGTTAGCAAATAAAGTTCTTGAGCCATTAGTCAGCTAAATGCAGCACAGCAATATAAATAAACATAGAAATATACTGTGCAACTAACCATGCATACAATAATTTGGTTTGCATCTAGGAAGCTATCCACCTGACAAAGTATTTTGGCTCTACCTGCAGTGGACTGTTGATGACTTATTCATGTTGTGAGCAGACTTCCCTGAGCCTACTAGGAAAATCTGGAGTGCTCATTGCTATTCTATCCCAGAAGAGATAATGGCTGAAAAAGAGTCAATAATTATTAAAGCCATTCACTTCAGGCTACTACAGTGAAAATTGTCTGAAAGAACCCAAATATGCATCTATGCATTCAAAAGCTTAAACAAATTAGTTGAACACTCCTATATTCTTATATATAATTCTGGTCTTTCCTTAATTCTAATGTGTTGAAGACATAAACACTATAGAAGAGGAGTGGATAAAGAAAAGCTGGACGAGATACAAATATATCCAAATAGATTTCACAGCATAAAGATAAAACTTCGAAGTGAGATGACAGAGATGAATGGGTATTCTAAATCACAAGTGGAGACAAAATTTTTCTGCCAAGAAAAATGGGTTTAAGCTAGAAGCCCAATCAAGGTTTTGAAAGACATTTCAGAAGTAAAAATACGCCAAATGAGTATGCCTGTACCATAAACTCTAATTGGTCATGAATATAGCCAAACTGAGTAAAGTCAAAATTTAGAGCCAGAAATAGAAACCCATATTCTGTGCAAACACAAGATGCATATCTGACCCCTCTTATACCACATCTTCAAGTCAGAAGCTGGTCTTCATTCCCTTCTATTCATTCTCATCTGGGCTGTGCTGGTTAACAAGGGATTTCAAACCGTTCAAGTCGTGGAAATGATTTTATTTTGCTGGCATCCGAAATATTCACCCAACCCACAAACTACTGTTGAAAAAAACTTCTTGAAAAAGAAAATGAGCCTAGACTTGATTTTGTTTCATGGGATACTTTATGCATATGACTATCAAAATATTACTGTTTCCATCACTAAAAAGGGTAAAGCTAACTTTAGCAAGAAGGGTCAATGAAGTTGTAGACATGATGTGACATGACCTAAAACAAGATTAACTGAACATCTTTTGAGAGAAAAAAAAAAATCTTTGACAGAAAATGTTGATTCATCAAAAGTAAAATTTTCAGCAACTGAGTTATATTCAGTAGTAATGTCTTTAGTTTCCTCACAGATATTATTCTCAGCTTTCAGGTGAAAATGATTCTCTATAGCTGTAAGGCAATTTCACGATGTGGACTTTAGACAGATGCCTAAATCTTTAGCTATTCTGAAAAACACAGAATGAGTCATTTCCATGTAGCAGAGGGGAAAAAATCTTTATAAAATTACACTCCAGTATAGTCTGGGATAAAAATAGTAAAAGAGAAAAAATCACACAGATTTAATTTTGACATTTCTAAAATGCAATGCTTCAAATCAATAGTGTTAAAAATCTCAACAATTTCAACTTTTAAATTTCATACTTTTAACTTTCTTTTTATTTCTAAATATCATTATATTGGTTTAAAAGTGCACCAGATAAAGAGAAAAATAGGTAAAGGATTTTTAAAATGTTGTGTTTCAAAAAAAATATTTGCATTTCAAAAACATGATGTCAGTGATCTTTAGTGCCTCTGTGAAAACTTGAAAAAATTCTCTCTTTCAAGTCAAGTATTTTCATGACTTTTGGCTCCCAGTTTTCATAATTAAAAAAAAAAAAAATCCAGTATTTCTCAGTATGTTAACTACACATGGTAATATTTGTAGCAAGTAAGAGTGGTGCTGCAGGAGTGGCTTCTGGGAGGAGAGGCCAGGGTTACCCCATGCCAGACAGAGCTGTTTCCTATTGTCCTGTTGAGGACAGGAGTAAATGAGCGGCTGTGTGAACATTTACCTGGTAGCTAAGGATATCTCATCACACTGAGGTCTATTTAAAGGGTTCATTGCTTTTCAAGGAAGAAAAAGAGACAAAACCCACTAAATATTACTCAGGGAAGAGGAAGATATACTACAATTTCACTATATGTTGATGTATTTAATGATTTTGGAGAATAAAGTTCAGATACTATGTCCTATGCATTCTCTGCATGGGAAGCAAAGTAAAGCTACTTTGAACACAAAGGAATCTCATTTTTTTATCACTCTTCTGAATCTGTCTACTAAAATATGTCTTCATAAAACATACCTGCTCTCAAGACCAGGCTGTGTACCATGCTGTGCTTTCAGTCAATGCAATCAGCAAAAAGAACTCATTTTCCTTTTGTTTTCCTTCATTACATAAATCTGGCAGGTTCTTGACCACTTTTTTCCCCTCCTCATTTTTACTTCATAGAGAAAGTCTTAAACTCATGGGACAATAATGACACTGAATAGAACTCAGTGTTCAACAAGTATACTATCATCACCTCTGCCTCTGAGCAAGAGAGGTGGAAAGGCAATAAATTGCATATCTTCTGCCTTTCTTTCACACTCTGTTGATTAGAAAATATGGGCAAAAAATTTAAATAAATAGCTTATGACCTCTACTGTGAAAGTATAGAGGTCTATGTTTTGAACCAACTCACATCTCTTTGTGGGCCAGGTTCACTGTTTGCACACGGTAACATAGTATAAATTATGCAAGGATAATGATTCAAGAATTCAGGAAGGACTTTAAAAAACTTACTGTCTGCAAGGCACACCTGTGCTTCTTTATTTATTAATAGGTGTTTCTTTGTTTCTACATTTATATTTAGAACACTGGAAAGGGCAGGTTGGGAGAGCATAGTTTTTGAAGATGCCACCAAAAAAAAGTTACAAAAATAAGGTGGAAAGGTATTAAAATAACTACAAAACAAAGTCTTCAAACAAAGCAGAAAGAAACAGAAACAGAAAGTTTCCGAACAGAAAGTGGAAGTCTCTACAGTTATAAAGACTTTGGATCTGCTGAATAGCTATGGGTCCGCCTTCAAGGGGAAAACCTGTTTGCAAAAGGGAATGATGAGATTTCTGCATCTAAAATGCTTTAAGTTTAACACGCATTTTTATGCATGTAACAAAGGCCTAGTGGTGGCTCTAATCTGTAAGGAGCAATTCCTGCTCCTTTACCTGACTGGCTAGCAAGAACTTGACAAATAGTTTATAGATGTTACTGATATGGGAGGTTAAAGTTGTCTTGCATTAGAGATAAGGAACTTTTGTTAGTTTTTTATAGGAATTAAGTCTGTTCACAGTGAGAAATTATGGAAATTATTTTTTTTTAAAGGTAACACAGTTCCTTTGTACATCTAAGCATTCATCCTGCCTGGAGAACTGCAGTGTTGCAAGTGCAAGGTAAAATGTGTTGAAAACAGGAGCCTGACTCTGCAGTAATGAAACTGCTGGGCTGCTGAATTACTCCTTGCCTAGAAATACACTTTCGGGCACTATAAAAACTATAAATTATAACCACAGCAGAAGCAATACATGTAAGGCGAACTCTGAGCTGTGTACCACATTTGACATGCTGAGGATGGCACATTATCATGCCTTGCTAGACACTCTTGAGTCTCTGTTTACAGCTCTGCTTAGCTACTGGCCACGTGAAGAAGAAAGGGAGCAGTAACCTAGGGAATGTGAGTGCCCAGGCTGCACAGAATGGTACTCAGGTCTTCACCTTGTCAATGCACATCACACTGAACAGGCAAAGACCAACACATACTTCCTTCTGTAATTAAATTAAATGCAGGAAAGGGTATAGAATTATCATGTATTTTTACTGCTAAACCCTTTATTCAAATATAGTCCAATACCACACTGTCAAGTATACTTTCCTCTGGTAAAAACCCTCCAATTTTGCTAGAAACACTGTTTTCCCAAATTTTGCTCACTTTATTTAATTTTAAAGTTTTCATATATATATATATATAATATAAAATAAAAAATATGTATAGGCATAAAAGCTGTAACACATTTTCATATCAGAAATGAGAGGACAGCTGTTAAAAAAACTTAAATGCCAGTTGAAAATGCCACTACAGCCTACACATTGGAAACCTGTTGCCTAACACTGAAAGTCCCTACATTTATGTTTTAAAGTAGTTTAAGAACCTTAAATGTCTACTCAAAACTGCCTAGATCTAGGGAGCACTAAACAGATAAGGCTCTGGTTTATATCTCAGCACTGTCAGAATGTAAAAATGTCATGGTTTAGGAATGGTATTCTCTCATTTAGTACTCCCACTAAAACCATGAACCACTTGTTCCTCCCTTCCCTCTTCCCTGTGGTGGGCTGGAGGCACAAAAGGCAAAGAGCATGGGTTGAGATAAGAACAATTTACAGGAAACATCAATGGCATAAGAAAAAGAAGTGTGACAGCAGCAACACTAACGACAGAGGACATAGGAAAGAGGAGAACAATTCACACAGAACCCCCCCTAACAACAGAGATACCGAACAGCTCTCCTTACCATCCTTACTCAACAGGAATGGAACCCATCCTCTCCAGAAGAGATTCCCTTCTCCCTGCTCCCAGGAATGATGGTGCTATAGAATAACCTCTGGGTTCTGGCTGTGCCCCTTCCTGGCCAGAACCAGGACAAAAACCAAGATCGCTTCCTCTCTGAATTGCCCATTTGAGACTGATTCATCTGACTTTTCAGATCATGTCGGTCCGGTTGAACGTCCTGAAAACTATTGGTGGAAGATGTCATCTCCAGTTTTTGCATAGCAATTTATTGGTTAGAGCATGCACCTATGCCCCTAGAAGACCTTGTCTGAGTTCGCACACTGCTGTAGGGAGCTGCACCCATATCACCAGAGCCATCTGTTAACCAGTAGGCTGTTTAGTAGTCAAACCAGGTCTTCTTAAGTTCATCTGCTTAAAAAATGTTCTGCTTATATAAATTTTTTGCAATATTTACGGAGCACGGGTTGGAATTTCATTCTCTCTCACTCTAACTTACTAATTACTACCAGCCTATGACTAAATTCAGCATTTCATACTGAAGAGGCACTTCCGCTTGCTCAGCATGTCTTTACACATCAAGCTGACATCAAGCTTATGGTCTTTATTAAGTATCCCAGTATCTGGAAATCTGAACATAGAATACTTGAGGTGGAATTTATGTGACCGAAGATAGGGAGCTAAACTACCTTTGTCAGAAATAAACAAACACTTTTAGTGGAAGATGCCTTCCTACGTTTTGGTGGCCATCTGTATTTGGTCAGAATTTCACCCAAAAAAGAACCCCTCTCTCCTTCCTTGAATTGTAAAGTGTGTCTGTAATGATCAATTCAGTTGTAGGTCACCAGTTTGCCGTTGTCTGAAGTTCAATAAGGCAATTTCAGTCACTTTCAATATCAATTTGATTTTTTTCCGGAATAAATCTTAACATCAGTATGGAAAGTATTTTCTTGAATAATTTGAGCAGCTATAAACAGTGGTCAAAGGACTGGGTTTGGGAGCACATTTTCTGTTATCAAGTGGATACCGTTTCTTCATAAATTTTGTCTTACACAAGAAAGGAGAGCTGTTGCTTCTTTCCTTATCAAGATTAATGTATTATTAAAATTGCCTGAAATGCAAGTTTGCTTTCTCAGTTATGTTTATGTAATTGAGAAAAGCAAATGGTTTTTTTTTACTGCAGGTGTGGTGGTGGCAGAGTTGGTCTATGCGAACAGAGGCCAGAACCTGCCCTGTGTCAGATAACAACTAGTTTCAGATAGCTCAAATCAACCCACTGCCGGGCACAGCTGGTCCCCTCAGCCAAGACGGTGGCACCTCAGAAAAAATGTATTAAGAAAGACCAAAATGCTGCACAGCAGTGTGAGGAATGAGGCAAAACACGTGAGAAGCGTCTCTGCAGACACCAAGGTGAAAGAAGAAGGAAGAGGTGCTCCAGGAACCAGAGAAGAAATTCCTCTGTAATCATGGTGGATCAGATGTCCCCCTGGAGCCCATAGAGGACTACAGGGGAGTATCCACACTGCTGCCTATGGGGAACCCCATGCCAGAACATCCTGTGGAGAAGACCCCCCCACTGAAGCAGATTTTCTGGTAGGAACTGCAGCCATAGTGGGGGTCCACACTGAATCATTCTGCTCCTGGTGGACCATACCCATGGAGAGAACCCATACTAGAGCAGTTCTTGAAGAAATGCAGTCTGTGGGAAGAACTCCTGTTGGAGAAATTCTTGAAGGACTGTATCCCATGAGACAGCCCCCACACTGGAACAGAGAAAGAGTGTGTGGAGGAA
Source organism: Cnemophilus loriae (assembly GCA_013397755.1). Classification (NCBI taxonomy): domain Eukaryota; kingdom Metazoa; phylum Chordata; class Aves; order Passeriformes; family Corvidae; genus Cnemophilus; species Cnemophilus loriae. The sequence goes on along the minus strand of VZTF01002804.1, from coordinate 863,759 downwards.
AGGAAAGAGGAAGAGGCAAAGCATCACGAGCTACCCTTGCTCCTCCTTCTCCTGCACTGCTCAGATTAGGGAAAAAAGCATATAGCAGTTGAGAATGAATACAGTGAGGCTGAGCCTGGGAAGAAGGGAGTAGGGAGGAAGTTGTTTTAATTTTTGTATTCGCTTCTCACTCCATGTTTAACTGGCAATAAGTTTTATTCCACAAATTTGATCTGTTTTGCCTGTGGTGGTAGCTGATGAGTGATCTTCCTATCTCAACCTACAAACATTTTCATCTTATTTTGTCCTCATCCTGTTGAAGAGGTAAACTGATCACATCCTCAAAAAAATGCCAGGAGAGGTGGTATCTTTCTTTATTCTCCCCACAATAGTAATGAAATCCTTTTGTTTCAAAGACAAAGTTCAGAGAGATGCATGGATATATCTGTTTTATCTGTTGAGTACCACTTGAAATGTTTTTGTTGTTAGGACAGGGTTGTCTTTGCTGTTGTAGACTTCCAGCTATTAAGAAGGCAGGCAGGTTGGCCACAAGCTACTGTTTAAGAGCAAGGTAGACTTTGCCAGAAAGATACAGGCACAAATCATCACAGTATTTAGGGTGGAGATGTGCCTCTCTTTTATTTCAGAGGAACATTAATTCCACCAACTGCAATACCATGACAATACCTTACAGGGATGATTGGATTCTGTGGTTGTAAGCAATCCTCTAAATGCGCATTGACAGCGCTGATGAATATTTATAAGAAAGGATAGATAAAAATAATAGCAAGGTAGGCTCTAGAATCTGATATTATGCTTTTCCTCTGAATGCGTGTTCAGTGCTGCTTTTCCCCCTGCATTTTGATTTCTGAATTAAAAAAAATAAATAAATAAAAGGTAGAAAAGAAATTGTAACTGAATGTGGTTTCCCTTCCTTACTTTTCTTCTATGCTTAGATAAGAGCTAAGGGGAAAATCCTACCTAAACATGTTTGCTTCTTCTGAGAGCAGAACTCCTAAAGAACTGATAAATTAGCTGTGTAAATACAATTGATAGGGCCACACACTTAAGTGTAAAGCTTAATGACTTAAGACAATTGTGAAAGAGGCCTGGCTCAGTGTCAAAACACTTACAGCCGGATCCTCAGCTGGTGAAAATCAACAGTATTGTGTTGGGTGCAGTGAAGCAATTCCAATGTTCACCAGCTGAAGCTCAAGTTCTTTATATTTACCTAAAGATTTACTTTAATATGGTTCCTTTGTCATGCTCACTGGCATGCATACTCATGCCTAATGTGGGCACTGCTGCGTAAAGGATGTGTCGTGCCATTAAATGAAATGCTTAAATGAGCCACCTGCAGCCCACTGCTTGTTAGCAAGGCAGGTGAAAGTGCAGAATTCCACAAGGAAGCTTGCCCAGCTTTTCCATCACCCAGCAAAACAGGTTCTACTACGTAGGTTTCTGTGTTACCATTGCTGAGCTATGGCTTACACACTAACTGTACAACCACTGCTTCCAATACTTCAAAATTTCAAACTGTTTTGAGGGTACTTGGAGCTGATGAGGAATGAAATATAAAACCAAATTTTATTCAGTTTATGAAACTATGAGTTGTACTTGACAGTGTAGAACTAAATATTTTCCTATGTCCTTGGACTAACTCATATTAGTAGTTTTTGTTCTGTTTCAGAGTAATTTAGCTCTGGAGAAGAACAGAAGCAATGATCATCTGTCCAGGATAAGAATTAATAGCGCCAGTATTGATCAGCCACAGTTCTTTACATAGAGCTCTGGTCAGAGTTAAATGTAACATTTCTTCACATCTGCCTTTGATTTTTCTCTAGAGGATTTCATCTTCAGATGTGTCAGTTGCAGCATTCTAGTTATCTAATTCTATCCATCACTAACAGAAAAAAAAAGATGAGAAAAAAAAATAAAAGCAGCACCCCAAAATCAGCTAGATAAATAAAACTACTGGGGGCAAAATGGAAACATCTGTTCACATGTAAAAGTCAAAAGTCTGGTAATCTCCACTCATAAAGATACATATACTCATTCCTTGGCACCCTGTCTAAGAAGAAAAAGATTAAAGTACAGATTCCAAATCCATCCTTTTATAACTATTGTCACAGGAAATGTTTCATAATCACATCAGTGTTACTGAGAAAGGATTTTTTTTTTTTGCTTTATTTTATTTTATGAATAAGAGGAAGTAGTTTTTACAAGGTGCTCCTGTTGTCCTGGAAATTGTATTGCATGTGCAGCACTGGAATTAATAGCCACTTAAAAATGTATTCCCATTTCCCAGAAGTCAAATTGAGTTTTGATGATGTTTCACTAGAGGCAGAATCAGCTCCTGAATAAACCATAAGAGAGAAGAATAAAATAAGTGGGATGTATAGGGTTACACTGTCACTCTGACTAGCCAAATATTTTGTTTTAAATCAAGGGAAATAAAAAGGGTACATGGAAGGCAAAAAACATAGGGTCTTTTATGGTGAAATTATTTAAAAATCTTCTCCCAGTATCTAGCAACTAGGAATGCAGAAACTCCTTATTTGAGCCAGAATTAATTTCATGGGCATATTTAAAAGTGGAAACAAAGACAGACTAGACTCTGCTGTTATTCATCTTTAATTTCAACTGAAGGCTCAAGCACCTGAAGAAAATGGCCTCATTTCAAATCCTCTTGAAGTTTCCTAGAAGAAGCACTGCTCTTCAGAATGGTTTTATCTGAAGTTATCAGCAGACCAAGACAGGGATAGAAGGGCTGTTGCCTTGTCTGGATAATATGCCACTGTTAAAGTTTGTTTAGATGAAAACTACACAGCAGATTTATTGTTTTGTTAGCACTATATTCAATTGTACGGGAAGATGAGGGAAAACAGGCGGAACTCAGTTCAAGCTGAAGAATTTAGATATAAAATATAGGTGTAAAGAATAAAAAATATGTTGTTCACCCTTTTACTTTGCTAGGAATCAAGACTGGTTCTCTAAACCAGTTCTCAAGAAAAAATTTAAGGTTGTAACAACAGTTTCAAGGGACTAACACAACAGCTGTGGCTCAGCATTTTGTGTCGTGCAGAGAAATGGGCCAACTGCATTTCACCCTGAGTCTAGACATACACTGCCAATGAAAATCCTGCCTGCTGCAGAGCTCAGGGAATCACACCGCTGCTAGAGATGTAAGTTTTTTAGCCTGAATTCACTAGCAGTTGAACAAAACCCCGTGTGTATTCTTGAGAATCTCACTTTGGACATTCAATGTGAACAATGCTGTCAACCAGCAGAGATTTATCAATAAATATAAGTTTGTGAATGACCTCACATATGTAACTGGCTACAGTAAGTGGTGTATGCGACAGCATAAAGATAAATCCAAAATACACTATTACCACAAGTTCAGTTAACAGGACATCTCAAAGTAACTAATAAAATACCAAACATCTGTTTCATCATTGTTTAAAAAAAAGAAAGAAAAGGTGGTATTGACATAATCATAAGTAAGAGTGCTGGTACAGAAATGTGGTATTTTATATGAAATGTCGGCAAATTTATGGTAATATGTCTTGAAAAATAAAACAAGTATATTCTATCAACCTGCTTTTATCCAGGATTATACTACCGGAAAGATATTAATAAGTTTGAGCTAGAAACTAAGGCAGAGTGATCCAAAACATCAAGGCATGTTAATACTAATTAATTCCATTCAATTTCAGATATTCAGCTGAGACCAGAATTCAGTGTCTGGACTTCCTCTAAAACAAAGGGTGTCAGACAATTATATAAGATATTTTTTTCATGGGAATATAAGTAACATTAATATATTGGAGGCTTCCTGACTTCTTATAGACATTAATTTCTGTTGATCAGATTGGTAAGAACTGAGTGTTGGCCTTAAAAGTCTAAGCAGTTTCTTCACGTTAGACTTAAGATGCTGGAAGAGGTGGATGGATGCTCTGAAGGGTCTGAGCACTGGGTGTTATTTAAAACTCTATGTGAAACACAGTTCCCATGCCCAAACATGCAGGAAAACTACACACTGCTGGTGAGGTCAAGTGAGAAGATGCTGATATGGGAATTGCTCTTTTAGAAATTTTCTGTTATCAAAATCAAACAATTCTAGGCAGAAAGAATTAGTTCCTTCTCCTCCCCCTCTTCTTCTGAGAAAGATAGTGATTGTAATATCTTGTCGTTAGCTCTATTATAACTTGTTTTTGATTGATAATTTTCTTAGCTGAATTCCAAATGTCTTGTGAAATGCACCCAGCGCTACTAATACCAGTCACCAAGGATACACAGAGATTTAATGCAGTGTTTGCAGAGCTGGAAGTAATGGCTGTCAGACTGAGCTAGTGGAGTTACAGTACTTCATTAGCTCCTTTGGAACAGCAGCAATTTTAGAGCAGAAGGTCTCTAAACTGTAAACACTTCCCAAATTTTTCTACCCCACCACCTTTTAAAATTTATTTAAGTGAGAATTCTTAGACAGATAAAGGTGAAATAGAGGATATTTACAATTAAATGTATATTTATTATTTCTAAAAAGAAAACATGCACACAAACTCGGACTGTTAAGATTGGAAAAGACCTTTAAGATCATTGAGTATAGCTATCACCTAGCACTGCCAGGTCGACTGCTAAAACATGCCCCTAAACACCACATATGCATGTTTTCTTATCTGCAAATCCCTTTAAAAGATTGTATCTGCAAATATGGGAGAACGTGATTGTTTCTATATTTTATCAGTGCTTAGCACTTATAGCACTAAGGAAGATCAGCTGAATTCTTTGCATGGCAGTAAAAGCAAAAAGGAATAAATGGAAAGGATTGCAATTTTGTGAGGTACCGTGGCTTTCCTTCACAAATTTTTTTCCGCTTGGTTGAAAAATCAGCTTTTGGGACATTCGTCAGTTTGTGCTGCATAATTCATTTGGCGAACCCTGTGTAGGGTAATTTGTTAGAACACACTAGTGAGCACTGTGTAACTCATATGTTCTTTATAACAGAACAGTTATTGACCACCTGGACCTTTACAGATAGTAAGTAGAAAAACATATAGCAGGTTGTTTTACATAGTTTTTGATTTTTATTTGTAGTATATTGTTTTTCAAAGGAGACAGAAAAGTACAGAAGCAAAGTAAAGAAACCAGTCCTGATAATCACAAGGATGGGACTGTCTCTTTTAAACTCTTGTGCTAACAGCATAAAAGCGTGTTTCTTTTTTGTGTCTGGTGCAGTGAAGGATCAGGACCAGAGATTCATGACAAGTTTGATTTAAACTTCCCCAGCTTGTCTGTGAGCCATCATTCTGGGTCCAGGCAGAAGTGATCTTAACACAGAATCATGAAATGATAGATGGTTTGGGTTGGAAGGGACTTTAAAGATCATCTAGTTCCAGCCCCTCTGCCATGGGCAGGGACATCTTCCCCAAGACCAGGCTGCTCAGAGCTACATCCAGCCTGGCTTTGAACACTTCCAGGGATGAGGCATCCACAGGTTTTCTGGGCAACCTGTTCTGGTGCCTCACCAACCTCATAGCAAAGAACTTTCTCCTAATATCTACTCTAAACCTACTCTCTTTCAGTTGGAATCCATTCCTCCTTGTCCTATCATTACCCGCATTTATAAGAAGTCTCTATTTATCATTCTTGTAGGCTCCCTTCAGGTATTGGAACACTGCAATTAGGTCACAGAGAAGCCTTCTCTTCTCCAGACTGAATAATCTCAATTCTCTGAGCCTTTTCTCATTGGAGAGGTGTTCCATCCATCTAACCATCTTGGTGACCCTCCTCTGGAATCTAACAGGGTTTTTTTTTGTGCTAAGGGCCCCCAGAGCTGGATGCAGCACTCCAGGTGGGGTGTCACCAGAACAAAGAGGCAGAATCCCCTCCCTCACCCTGCTGCCCATGCTGCTTTTGCTGCAGCCCAGGACACCACTGTCTTTTTGGGCTACAAGTGCACATTGCTGGGTTGTGTGCAGCCCCTCATCCAGCAGCACCCCCAAGTCCTTTTCAGCAGGGCAGCTCTCAATCCGGTCATCCCCCAGCCTGTGTTGATACTGGGGCTTGCCCCAACCCGAGTGCAGCACCTTGCACTTGGCCTTGTTGAACCTCATGACATTCCCATGGGCCCACTTCTGGAGTTTGTCCAGGTCCCTCTGGGTGTTATCCTGCCCTTCAGGTGTGTCAACAGCACCACAGTTGCTGGTATCATCTGCACATTTGCTGAGGGTGCACATCCAGGGTGGCTGGAGAACCAGAGTTTGCTAGGATCAAACTGGAGAATAAGATGCAGAAAGAAAAATAGAATGGAGCTTCAGAGCTTCATACAGGTTTTCCTGCATAAGAAAGATTTGTGAGAAACAGCTTGCCTGCCTTTCTCACCAGTCCCAGTCTAAGTAACCCTAGCCACATAAGAGGGTACAGGGATGGATGGTATATTTTCTGTAGTGGAAAAGAGAAGACAGGAATAATGAACTGGTTAGATATATGAAGCTTGTGTTATATAATTTCACTTACTTCCACTGATTAATGTTGGGCAAAACTCAAAAGTTTGGGTGCTTGCATTGAGGTCATTCACCCATTCCCTAAACTCTGACTAACTTCTTAGCAGTCCCTCACCTATTCTCAAGTTCTTTTCTGCTTTGATCTCCCCAAAAGACACTAAAACTAGGGAGTATATCACTTCTGCATTTTCTTTCTTAGTTATGCAGCTTCTAAAGCACAGAGTGTGTGGGACTGAGCTCAAAGAAAGGATTTATGTTTATGTGATTTCAGGATAACCAGTCTTGGGCTTATGCACAAATATTCTCAGTGCCCTGTTCTTCCTGTCACTGTCTGCCAGCATCACTGTACCTTATTTACTGTATGGTAAAACTGGGAATCACAGAGATTAAAAACTATTGCTTTCAAGTCTTGATATCCCACTCATTTCCTGTCAGCCTGCTGATATAACTGATCCAGAAGGTGCTTTTCATTAAGAACTGCAGTAAGAAAATCTCTTAACACTGGATTTGAATTTTCATGGTAAACATTAGATTGAGTAACCTCCATTACATGCCACTCGTCAAGGAAAGTACATTGTGGTTGTGTCTTAGCAGATGTCTAGTGACAAAAATCACTCATTTCTGTGGCAATCTTCTTGTGTTAGCCTTCTTGAGACCACAGAAGAGATTAGGATTTAGAACAAAACACTTTTTCAATCTACTTTGTAGACAGACTTCCACAAAGGTCCTTACAGACGTTCTTTTATTCAGCTGTCAGTTGCTTTTAAGTAATTTTAAAAAGTAGTGATGAGGATTTGTCTCTCCCCTCCCCTTCTTACAGTGACTTTAAGCAAAGCTCAAAAAGCCTTGATTTGAACAAACAGATCAGGTTTTAAATGTACAGCAAGAACAGACATTTTAATTGTGGTCTCAAAGAAGTTATTTGTACAAAGATTATAAAGATTGTTAAAGAAACCTCTACCAATGGCTTCTAGATTTCAATCTAGGTCCCCGTTTCTGTTGAAGTTAATTGAAAAGAGATTTCAGGACTTTACTCCTATCTTTTCATTAGGCGATACTAAATTTGGCATTCCTAGCTTGAGGGCCTTTCTCCATTATTTATAGATCTGGTAGTCTTGCAGAGACTGGATGGATGGATGGACTTCCATAAGCATAACTCTTTCCTTCCCAGAATTAGAAAGTCTAAATGGTCATGTTTTACAGTTGACATGCAAAGCCAGTCTGGTTTTATGTGACTTGTAAAAACCATTTTATAGTATGAAGTTGAGGAAAATTGCATCCTTCCTATTTTCAAAGATTTTTGGCTGCTTTCTTAACCAGTGAAAATTGATATGCTTCTTTAATTTTAGTGCACTTTTTCTTATCTTTTGAGCTCATCACCTACAATTTCTGTAGCATTGGTATGAAAAAAAGAAATTTCTTGATTAAAAATTTATTTCTTATCATATAGGATGCACCTGATTGTGCATTGTCTCTCTCATTTAAGGAAGTAAAGCTTACAACTCTCTACAATGCATTATGAATAATTAAAACTTTACTAGTGGCTTTATTTTTTATGGAAGAAAAACCTTAGTACTGATGGCACTCCTATAACGTCACAAAATTTCTTTTTTTTTCCCGTCTTTTTTTTTTTTTCTTTCCCATAATCGTCTTTAGGGGCTTAAAGAAAAAAGATAATATCAAGGTCTTTGGTGGCTCTAGGACATTGATTGCCAAACCAAACCATTCTTCCAAATATCAGTAAACTAGGAGCAGCAGACTGCTGTGAGCTATTTTTTAGCCAGTAGGATTAGATTTGTCTCTTAGATGGGTCTGACATCTAATATAGATTTCCAATGGGTTGAGTTTCGCCAGTCATAGTTGTGACTTTGTGAGACGACTTGCAGCTTTCTGAGGGTGGAGTATGTCCCCTGCTGGGGATATTAAGCGTGCACCTCAAGCTCTGGCACAGCAAATATTCTCTGTTACTTATTTTTATGAAACCTTGAGCTGAGCTGTGGGCAGGTGTCCATGTGGTCAAATCTCCTGGGACAGTTTCTGTTCCTGCTACATAGCATGGTGGCTTTTGGATTCAAGTTATGAGTCAGCTGTGGCTATTTAGGGCTTGTAAAGAAGTAGGAGGGAAAAAAGGAAAAGAAAAAAAGCCTTACATCCTAGGTAGTTATGTGATTTTAGCCTTTGTGCTGGGGACATACTAGGAAGAGGTACTGTCTCAGGCTCTTGCACCATGGTTTGTGCGGAGAAGCACAGATGAAGGACTCTAAAATAATTAAGTAAAAGTAGCAAGCTGCACTTGTTGATGGAATTGTTATTTATTTTCATAAAAGTACCAGCATTATTTATGTAAACAATACAAACTGCATCTGTTAGTTAGCTTTGTGTGAGATTTTCCATATCACTGAGGTTTAGGGAATATTACTTAGGGAGAATAACAATTTTAAGGTTATCATATGAGTGACAAAGACATTAATCTGACAAGATATGCTCAAGAGACCCACGATGCAATTGCAGAATTTTTTTTGGCTCTCTCGCCCATAATTTCACGGAGCTCAGTGTAATTAACACACTTCATGGGATTTAAGTAACATTTGTTTCTTCTTCATCAGAATGCAAATTTGAGAATGATATGGATCTGTATAGGAGACAGAAACAACTGTTCCCTAGGTAATAACTTGTGCACTGTTTCCTACTGAAAAAAAAAAAGAAAAATCAACAGGAAAAAAAGAAAAAAGGTGAAAGATAAGCATTATTGCATTACTCAGGATTTATTGGGAAGTTAACATGTTTTATAGCTGCTACAAATTCAGAAACCAGATATGTCATTAAAATAATGAAAATTAAATAATTTATTGTCAGCTTGCAAATTCTAGGCCTCGTTTTCTTAAAAGATATATGAAATAATGAAATCTGCAGACTGTGTGTCTGTGTGTGTGTCAAAATGGGTGTGTAGTCAGCTAAAAAAAATCAGTAGCCAGAAGCCTCTGCTAATTTTTAACCAGGAGGAAAGCATTATAACAAAAGAAAGCAAGTAATTATAGGTGTGCATGTGTGTGCATATGTTTAGAATACAGAAATACATCCAAGCATTCAAATCAATATTGTTTTTCTTCAGTAATAACTCAGTGTACAATCAAAGAACAGATTAGACGACTGGTTACTTCCCTGTCCTACATTCCACCTCAGCAGACAAAAGAAGTCTGTAACATGTAAGGGCAGATTGGATGGTCTTGATTACCCATGTTTTTGATCAGAAAATTGAAAAAAAAATCATACTACATGCAGTTTTTTAGTAAAGGATGTACAAATTATGCAAATAGTTAATCAGCCACTGCTACATTTCTCTAGAAATAAACATCTGAGACAAGAAAGAATATCTAGATTTTAGACTTCTGTTATTTAATCATATTTGAATAGAAAGTGAATAAATGCACAAATGCATAATGCTTGAAGAATGTTTAAGTTGAATAAATGAAGTGAGGCATACAGTACACATTAGTTTATTAATGCTTCAGGTTTTCCTTGATCTCCTTCAGGCACATCATCAGCTGACTTAGGGATGATCAGATTTATCCTCATCTGCTCTTATTTTTTCCCTTACAGATCAAATAATAAATAAATAAACAAAAACCTGTACAGTGAGGTTTTTCTTAATGCATTTGGCATTGGCAGGACACTAATCTCAGAAAACTCTTAAGCTGTCGACATCACAGAATGGGACATACAACTAATTTATCCCATATGTCTCTTATTTTTTCCAGCAAGACCTGAAGTGTTTCTGATTTTTTAGGATTAATTTAAGGTCTTACTACTCCTTTATGTTTGTAGTTCAAAACAAATTATAAGAAAAACTGAACTACTAAGCTGATTAAAACTGCATGTGAAATCAAATCCAAGTCTTGTTATCATACAAGTTAAAAAAATAACAAAAGAAAAAGAAAATATTGTAGATCTGAGATTACCAGTGGTGCTTTTTATTTTTAAGCTCTACCAAATATATATACCTACATAAAACTTGATATATCGCCTAGAAGGAATAAGAAATTAACTTTAAATGTTTTAAGAAAGACTTCTTGTTCATAGGCAGATGGAGGCACTCAGATGAGCAGTGAAGCGTCACCACTGACGTGAGCACAGAAATAAACAGGAGAGACAGACTAAAAGAGGCTGAAGGTATGGGTATATCCCAATGGGAGAGCTATGACACATGCACTGTAAACAAAAAGCTCTGTTCTTGGTCCAGCCTGATTTTCATACAATCAGCTTAAAGGAAGCACTTTCTAGTGCCTCTTTACCAATGTTCTATTTACGACTGGGAAGGTTTTCTTTCTCAGAGCCTTTTCCTGGGCCCTGTGATTGTCTGTCTATAATCTTCTCCCTGCTCTGCCCTGAATCCTATCTAAAAGTGAAATTATAGTAATTAATTCATCACACATGCAGTTCAGCTTGTTGGCTACAGCTAGATTTGTGCAGCATGTTCCTAGGGCAATTCTAAATGCCTCATCTCCATAGATTTTCAGGCCAAATGTTCTTTTGTGCATCTATTTTGTGTATTAGTGGTCTGTTATACTGTGTGAAATCACCTATTGCATTCAGCGTAGGTAATTCTGAAAAATGTAATTAAATTGAGACACTTATAAGATGATATCTAGGATTTAAAGCCTAGTCCTATCTTTATAACCTTCTGAAACCTACTCCTGAAGCTCTGAGTGGCTCAATTTTCATTTGCAAATTTATATGGTGTTCTGACACCCGCTGCTCAATAACTGGTGCCATAAGCAATTCATTCTTAATTTATGTAACTAAACCAGTGATTTCTAGATCCTTAGTTTAATGTTTTGTTTTGTCAAAACAACACTGTGCTCTTTTTTTGAAGAGCCTAAGAAATGACAATAATCATGCTAATATGAAAAAACTACTGTGCATCTTTTCCGGTATTCTGATAGTTAAAAGAGTGAAATCTTCATGAAATATACAATTCGAGTGTTTTCGAATTTGTTATGTGGTCTGAAATAGATAGTGCCTTAAATTATTTTCTTTATAAAAGATCTCTTCTTAAAAGTCCAGTTTGTCACTTCTTCTCTCAAATAGAATATCTATTTTTCTGAAGTCCTTATTCTGCAGCAGCTGTATTTCTTCGGTAGACAACTAATTTTATTCTTCCTAAAATGCATGTACTTTAAATTTCTGCATCTGTTTGCCATCAAATTAAAATTACTAGTTTTAAAAGTTACAAATGATAAGTTTTATCAAAACAAAACTCAGATCCCCTAGAAATATGAACACATGTGGTTTTGCTTATCCATCCTAGAAAAAGTCAAGGCAAGGTACATGGCCTTACTCTATGCTTCAAGTTAATATCAGTAGTTGTTGTAGAAATGGAGAACTAAATTCCAGTATCAGCAGCCCTTAGTCCTGAGTCAATAGCTGTTCTGTAAGCTCTAACACAATTTCTTAGATGCAGAAATATGATACCAGGCACGAACTTGCTGATTTCAACTCCTTCTTTGGGTTCGTGACAAGAAGAGATGTCTAAGCTATCAAGGACTTGAATTACACAGAATTCCAAGATCAATATTACCACCTCCAACTGTGGCCAGAAATTAATAGGAAATTCATGGTAACAAAACCGGCTTTTTTTTAATTTGCCTGGTCCTCACAAGACAGTGTGCTGATAAATCCTGTATCTACTGAACCCTCTGAGGTCTGTCTTCATGCCAGTCCTAAAACTTCACTAGTGGGAATGCTGCATGTTGTGCAATTTGCACAGCAGTATTTTTAGGTACATTCTGGCCTCCTACAACAGTGTTACAGCAACTGGTAATTGAGGTGAGAGCTTATTTAAACGTCATCTTATTTGAGTGTCATCTTGAGTGTCATCTAGCTGGACTTGTGCAAAGTATTTGACAGCGTCCTACACAACATCCTTGTCTCTAAATTGGAGAGACATGGATTTGATGGGTGGACCATTCAGTGGGTAAGAAATTGGCTGGATAGTTGAATTCAGTTGCAGTCAATGGCTCAATGTACAAGTGGACACCAGCAATGTGTAGAGTTCAACAGGGATCAGTACTGGGACTGGAGTTGTTTAACATCTTTGTCAGTGACATGGACAGTGGGATCGAGTGAACTCTTAACAAGTTTGCCGTGACATTAAAGTGTATGGAGCAGCTGACACACTGGAGAGAAGGAATGGTAGCCAGGGAACCTTGACAAACTTGAGAGGTGGGCTTGTGTGGAGCTTATGAAGTTCAACAAAGCCACATGTAAGGTCCTGAACCTGGGTAGGGGCAGTCCTAGCCAGAATTAGAGGCTGGACAGAGAATGGATTAAGAGACATGCCTTGAAAAGAAGAACTCGGGGGTGTTGGATGAGAGGCCAGACATGAGCCAGCAATATGCGCTTGTAGCCAGGAAGGCGATCGTGTTCTGGGCTGCATCAAAAGCAGCATGACCAGGAGGTCAAGGGAGGTCATTCTTATCCTCTACTCTTATTTTGTGGGACACACACCTGAAGTACTGCATCCAGATCTGAGGCCTCCAACATAAGAAGGACACGGATCTGTTGGAGCAAGTCCAGAGGAGGATACGAAAATGATAACAGGGTGGAGCACCCCTCCTATGAAGACAATTAAAATTATTCAGCCTGGAGATGAGAAGACTTCTGGGAAACCTTATGACCCCTTCCAGTACCTAAAGGGACAAGAGAGCTGGAGAGGGACTTTTGACTAGGAAGTGTAGTGATTGGATGAGGGAGAATGGCTGCAAATGGAAAGATGGTAGATTTGGAAATTCTTTATTGTGCAGGTGGTGAAACAGTGACACAAGCTCCCCAGAGAACCTGTGGATGCCCCATCCCTGAAATGTTCAAGGCCAGGTTGGATATTCAAGGGTTTTTTTAACCTGATAGACATTTTAATATGCCTTGAGGTGTTTTGAAAGATTCTCCCTGGTATTTTTTGTGTTGCGGTCTTTTAAATTTCATGTGAAGTGGTCAGTTTAACTGATTTAAATGAAAATGTGACACTCAAACAAGTGTGAATCAATTGGCGATGACTGATGACAAATGGCATGGAGTAAGAAAGGCAAACCGATTATATGAAGAATCAAGAATTTTCCCATTCAGGAAAAGCTAACATCCCATTAACAGAAGCTGCAAGGTATTGCAGCAAGAAAATATGAGTAACTCAGAACCTATTCACCATTTTGATGTTTGGGAATTGGGCACACCAAATTCACAGGAAGGATTGTATACTGTTTAAATATGTGGAAAGTTATAATGCCTCTTGAAGGATTGAAGGATCCCCCTTGAGTACATCTCCTGAAAGAATGAAAACTCTTCTTCTAACACGTGAAAATCAACTATGAGCTGAGTGAGCCCCATGCTTAAACATCCCAGTTCCTTTTTCAGGGTTGTCTTATTTCCAGGGACAAAAAGCTGCTTTGGATTTCCAGTCTTTGGAGACCACCACGAAGTGTTGTAGTCTAAAAACTCACTGGAAGTCTTTCAATACTCATGAAATTCTTTCAGAAGAAAATCATACCCCTCTAAAAAGAAATATTGTCATTCTATCATCAACTGATATCCCATGGCCCGCCTTTGTACTTTATTTCTGGGGACATTCTTCTCTAATAACCTGAGAAATTTTTTTTTTGTTTATACAAGATTGTCTTGGAAATGAGCTGGATCACAAAGAGTTCAGGTTTTACTTGATATGTTTATTTCCATAAAGGAAACAAACAAAACAAAACAAAACAAAACAAAACAAAAAAAGAAAAGGGATTCTTCATCTTATTCAAAAACATGATAAATTTAATCCAATTGGATGTACTTCTTTCCGCCTCTTTGACATTTTTCATTGTGCTAAGTTTGCATTTACCTTCTAATTCTGGTTAATGTTGCCTACAGCAACTAAAGCTTTAAAACATGTTTCGTCAGGCAAGAAAATAAAAGCAAGTAATTGTTTCTAGAATATTTTCTGTTTAATTCTAGTTGAAACCTGATTTTTCTCCCTAGATCACTGGCCTAAGAAGTAGCACTAATTGGGTTATTGCTAAGTAGTATTTGTAGGCATCAACAGTAAGCTGTCTTATCCACAGTTATTCTATACCTCCAGGGCAGAATAATGGTTCATCTGAGTTTTGTGGTTTCATAATGACTATTGAATAATTTCTTAGGTTCTTCATATGTGTTCAAATCACGCTGGGAAACACACAAGAAATCTTTTCATATGTTTGTATTTACACTTATGCTTGTATTTGTATTTATAATTATTATATTATTAATAATAATTATTATATATTATATTACTTGCATTTACATTAATATTAAAATTCATATTAATTGATACATCTGTATTTTTATGTGTTTACATATGGTCTGAAGTCGAAATCAAAAACCTTGCTGCAGAAAAGTTTATGCCTCAGGTAAAAAACTTTAGTCAGGTCTGTACACAGCTTAAACCACGATAACACACCAAAGAATGATCCTTCTTCGGTATGACACTGACTGACAATGCCTGAACAGCTGGTTCCATGTATTGAAAGAATGACTTTTTTTAGCATTCTGGAGTCACAAGAATAGCAGACTGAAGAAGATTGCCTTTTGATCAGAGATCCAAATCTATTCCTAGCTCCTTTTCTGTAAAACAGGCAGTAGTGTTGGCTACTTAAGGTAACAATAAAATGTTTAAAATGTTTTATAAAAATGGTTTATAAAAAAAGAGCAAACATAGAATAACATACCTTTATGTGGCTTAGGGGAATTTCTAATCTAGAGCTTGTTTCTCATCAATGTTAGGCAGCCCTTGATAGGTTTCCACTTACTTGTTTAACTTATTTTTGAGCTCACTTAACTTTTGGTGTCCCATCTGTCCTGTGACAGCGAGTTCCAAAATTTAGTCATACATTAAATGAAAAAATATGTTTCTTTTTTGGTTTTAAGTGTATTAGCTTACAGTTTCACCTAATGGTTCTGATAATTATTTTATATTATGTAAAAGAGTGCCTTGTTCTGTTTTTCATCTCAAATAATTCTAAGGGGTTTGTATTTGGTTGGTTTGGGGTGATTTGTCAGTGAACAGTGAACTGACATTTTCCGAGGTGTATCCAGAGCAGCTGCAAACATATTTTCTGCATTAACAATGCCTGGTTTAGAGACTTTCCATTTGTAGACAGTGAGGATTTCTGTTTGTCTTTTTCCTATGTGCACAGCTTTTCATGTGTTTCCTCTTTTATCACCCAGTTACTTGTGCAAGTAACTTTTGCAACCTTTCGCAAATAGTGGGACTTTCATTGTCAAAACCAATCATTTTCATCTGCCTTTGTCTTGTCCTTTATATATTTATTAATCCCCTGTTCCTTCAGGTATTTAGAAATCCACAGATGAAGGTTACTTTTCTTTTATGGTCCATGTCTACTTAAATGTCTTTTATAGAGAACCTTGTCAAAAGTTTCTGAAAATCCAGGCACAGTGTGTCAACCAGATAAAGATCACCTTTGCCTGTATACTTATCTATTGCAAAACCTTTAAAAAGCCAGAATCTTCTTTACAAAATTTATTTTTATTCCCACACTCATTTTATTGTATTTATCTATATATCTATGAATCCTACTCTACCAATCTACCTGTAAAGAATCGGGTGCACAATTTCTTAGTTTCCTGCATCTGTCCTGTGTCTGCCCTGCCAAGTTCCTGTAAGGATCTTTTTTAAAAAAGACATAAAATTTCCTAACCTCTATTCTTCTCATACAGAAGCTGACTTAAGCAATTGTGTAAGATCTATGATCAAATTACGAGGTCATATTTGAGTTATTTAGAAACTCCTGAGTGTATACCACCTTGTCTTGGCAATTTGTTACTATTCATTTATCTATTTGGTCTAAAATCACTTCTATTGACACTTTAATTTAAGATAGCTCCTCCAGTACATTTTTTGTAAAGAAAACAGACACTGTGGGAACCTTTCTAAAATCCTCAGAGGTGATTATCAATGTGAAGAACACATTTAACTTTTCTAACATGGTCTTATCTTCTTCGCGTTCTTCTATTACACCTCCATCATCTATCAGCTCCTGCAGACTCTCTGGCAGACTTTCTGCTTCTGATGGGTTGGAAAAAAGGCTTATTATTAGTTTTCATGCCCTTCACAAGCTTGTTCTCTAAATATTTTTTTGGTCTTAGCTTGATTCCACATTAAGGTTTTCAGAGCTCATGATACTCAGATGTTCGTTATCTGGCCATAAATTCTACTTTATGAAGACTGAAGTTTTATTTTAAAGAGTTTCTTAATTTTGCTGCTTAACAATACCATAATTTTGTTTATCACTGTGGACTTTACAAAATTTTCATTACATATTTAATACTTTTATCCTTTTAGCTCCTTCTTTTAAGTTCTTGGGTTTTTTTTTTCAGTATCACTCATTTTTATAGAGCTTTCCTTGTTTATACACGTGCATAAGTAAATTTTTAATTTATTTTTTAATTCCTGTAAGGAAGAAGAATTTGAATATACTTTAGTCAGTATGGCTATTCAGTAATAAAAATGTTAGTATGTTCTTCTGCTCTGTTTAGAATTATCTAAAAAATAACTGCTCCAAGAGGCAATCATTCTAGTATCTAAAATTAGTTTTTAAAACATGCCCCAAAATTACTTTTTATCAATATTCATTGAAATAACTGAGTTCACTGTCGCTAGTATTTCTGCCATTGTAATGTCTCTGATCTCCCTTGGCATGTCCCATTTAACACACATATGCTATTCAGGTGATTAATAACACAAGCTTCCTACAATATTCTTTCTATTTAGGCATGAAGTATTTAAATCACTGGGTATGTTTCTTGTTGCTGCAGGTAATTTGTTTATCTTGTTTGACTTTATCTGCACCTATATTACTGAACAACCTTGGGCCTCAAGTCAGGACGTGCAGAGATGGCTGTGACCACACTGCTTGAAGTTAGTCCTGTTCACAGAAAAATGAATATGTCTATAACTTGATCAAGGTCTCCTCTGAAATCTGTGTTCTGGTCTTAAAGTGTAATTTCTGTTTTTCTGCATGATTTTTCAGCTCAAAGTAGCTGAGCTGGAGAGTGTGATGGCTCTGCTGCAATATATCAGAATGGGTGCTGGAAGAGAACACAGTGCGGGTGGACTTTTCACTTGAAAAAAAGGCAGCTGGTAGTTGACACTGTATATGAAGAGCATAAAAACTCTTCCATGAACTAGGGACCGAGGAGGTTCTACAGGGTAAATACGCCTGTGTGTCTCTGTAACTTCAGGTACAGTAACACTCACCCGCCAGTATCTAATTTTTAACCTGCATTATCTCACATACTATTTTCATGTCCATCATGGGGGTTTTTTGCCTCCTAATTCTAAACTTAATGGAAAAAATACATTTGGCTAGGACCTGAGTAGTTATTTTTAAGTTGTTCTGACTAAATTTTTCTGACTGATTTCATTTAATTGAGACTCTTCACAATTTCTTACCTATATCTCCTCTATATATAGGCCCTCCAAAAATCACACCTTCTGCAAGATCGATGTCTTTTACTGTAAAGAATTAAGGTAATTTAAGTAAGTAATTTCAAACTTCTCAACTTTTTCCACATAGTTCTATCAGATGCAGTACAATTTGTTGCAAATGACCACAAACGGAACCAGTGCTTCTAGATGTTCCTGCAATAGGGTTAAAAGAGCTCTTTGTGATTGGAAAAATGGCAGTCTGTATTGAAAAGATATATTCTAGTACTAATATGGAAAACTACATTGAAAAAAAAAAAAGGCGATCTTTGCTATGACTAAGAATGGGGTTGTTTCAAAGGGAAACCAGCTGCTCATTAACAATTGGAGTTTCTTCCAGAGACATGAATAGCTGCTTCACTGACATGCAAATGCAGCTAAAAAAGTTTCATTTAACAGGTAAAGGTTGATTATGACCTAGAAATGCTTAAATGGCTTTGTGCTTTGTTACCTGAGAAATCAACTTTCTTCCACGTTTTTTTTCACCATTGGAAACATCTTGTTATTTGGAAGAAGAGAACAGTACCCATCCTGCTACAGCATCCTTTCAAGTAGTTGGAGAGAATAAGCTCTGAGCCTGAGCCTCCTCTTCTCCAGGCTAAACAACCCCAGCTCCTCAGCTGCTCCTCATAAACTTGTCCAGGTAGTCAAGCAGAAAATTACGATCCTCTTTTCTGTAACAATGTCCTTTTGGGTATTTTTTTTTGTTTTTCTGTTTGTTTTTTTTTTAAATTTAATTGTTAAGTGGCGTTGGATCAAGTTAGGGTAGCAGAGAAGGAAAGTATATACACTGGTAAGTTTTTTAACTTTAAGAAAAACATTCCTATTTTGGGAGGCAGACTTTCAAAGCAATTATTTCGGAGAAATTTTTTGTTCTATATAGCATCCAGTGAGAGTGGCCATGGTAGCAAAGATCTGGCATCTGTTAACATATACTTACATGTGTTTCTTTTGGCTCTATAAATTTTGGAGCATTTATGCAATCAGCATGTGTCTCCATATGCTTTTCTTTAGTGGACATTTCCCTTTTTTTGCTTTTCAGGCCTTTGTTCTATACCTGCAACCAATAGTGGGTATTAGTAAAGTTATTTATAATAATTATAATAATTAATATAGTAGCTGGTGTACATGAGAGATGAGTCTTTAATGAAATAAACTGACACACACAGAAAAAGCATCCATTCTTATATTAGTTACATTGAGAAAAAGAAAATGACTTTTGCTTAAATTAATGCAACTAATTCTGTATTGATGTACGCTAAAGAGACAATATTGGAACCCACAGAAAAACTGGCAGAAAAGCCGTGAACTGCTTCACTCACCTCTTACATCTGCACATCTCCTCATTTACTGACTGTGTAACAAAGACATTTCACTCCTAAGACTGTGAAAATGTTTCTACATGAGTTATCATTAGAAGATTATACTGTCATCTTCCTCTTACTAAAACTGTATGATTGAGAACAGAGAGGAATCTTTCTGTACTCTTTTATATAGCCGGTAAAAGATTGTGCTGAAAAGCTATTGCTGTAGACCTAAATAACTTAAAATAAAATTAATGACTAAAGCAAATAAAACTGGGGAAGTAAACTGGAAATGTAGACTTACTGAAATGCACACACTAAATAGTAAAACAATATGTCACACAAAATTATATTAGGAGGTACCCTGCTAGTAGCTTTATAGCTGGAGTATATTATAAGGCAATGTTAAACCAGAAAAAATCAGTTTTTCTCTGGAAGTCTACATATTTTCTTTTGGTTTTTTCATATGAACTTACTCTGGACCAATTCTTAATTATAATCAGTTCTGGCTAATACATGTTTAGAAGTTTAGAATTTTAGTATTTGTGTCTGAAAAATGTTTATTGTTAATATATCTGCTTGTTGCTGTACCACATCTCCTCAAATGGCCAGTTCTTCAATAAAATTTGATGGAGAGAAAGAAGCATCAGAAGGGACCTAGTGCAGCTTATAGGTTTATTTCAAAAATAGAGTTTGGAATATGTTGGTGTAAATGTTTATCATTCGTGAGCCCCCAGGACAGCCTACATAAATATAAAGTCTTTTTCTCATTCACCTGAAAAAAGAACCCTACAGTTCGCATAAAGATTATCCCAGCTGTGCCAGAAAACACCAGTGAAAAGGAAGTAGTAGAAACAGCTGACATTAAACACCCACTGCTAATTTAACAGCATTTATGACTAACTAACCAGAAATTTATGTACACATGTGTTTATTATCTACATATATATATTTGCACTTATTTGAATTTTAATTTTTGTTTTTTTCATTCTTTCCAGTAACTTTTTCCTTATTTCTAACATACAATTAGTTTGTCTCATTATTCTACCCTTACTGCTTTCTACTCTTTTTTTTCTTTCTTTTTTGATTATTTTTTAATTGTAAGGTCCTCTTCTCTGTAATTTACAGAGCATTTAGTCTTCTCCTATACCTTTCTTCTAGCTTAGAATAACATCGTCACTTACTCACCTTCACCAAAGTACGTATTCTCACATTTTTTCTCTCCTTCCTCTTTATCCATCAACACTGGCCCATTATTTTTTATGTTTTTTTTATCAGTCTATAAGAATAATAGTCCCTGCCATCCTAATATCTCTTCATTTATTTCTAGATTATCATTGAATTCCCCTTTAACATTTTCCATTTTCTCTTTTTCTTTCTTTTTTTAAAGTGGAACCCAAAACTGAATACAGTACTTTGTCTAAAGCTTGATCAGCATCAAATAATTAATTATCAAATCACTTTCTTGTTGTACATACAGTACTACTTTGCAATATTCATGAGTTTATAATGTTATTAGACAGTTCATTCACATTTAGTTAATCATGGGTCTGGCCTTCCTTTATGCTGGTAATGTTGATCAAATACATAATTTTTTTTCTATGATTTTTCCTAATTATGTAAAACAAGTTAAAATTTACATAACCAGAGATTAAAATTGATCATCGCATTCCCAGCAGCATCACTTATATACAACAAACTCATTAGATCAGAAAAACAAGCGCATCTATAATGTGCATTCTGCACCAAAAGAGTCTCAGACAAATAGGAATGACTGCGAAAGGAAGTTCACCCCAATCTGGCTGCATTCCAGGATATACTTCGTTGTGAAGTGCATTCTTTCCCCAAAAAAATTTTAAAAGCCCTGTGAGTTTCGGATTCAACCCAAACTTTGAATGGAAGATTCTTGTGTGGGGAAATGAACCATTCTGACTGACCTAGTCCAGGCAAAATCATCCTTTCTTCTTATGACATTGTTGACAATTCAAAGAGTGGGCAAAGATTTTGCAGGGATTTGTCCTGTCTCTTTTATGTTTCATTTTTAAAGGTTTGTGACAGTATTTATAAATATCCAAGGAAATGTAACTTGCTTTTATTTTTTATCTTCTGGGTTTGGGAGTTTTTTTGTGTTTATTATTATTGTTGTTATTATCATTATCATTATTGCTACTACTATTACTTTTATTAGCATGCTTTCTACTTTGTTTTCCAAGTACATAGTGAAAATATTAAGCAGAATTAGACTCATGACCCAAAGCAGATCTCTGTAGGTCACCCTTGATACTTCTCCCTAACCTGACACTGAACCACTGATAATTGCTCTTAGGGTTGCTTTTTTCCCCTCTTTTTTCTTCCTTTTTTTCCCCCCTTCTTTTTCTCATTTTTTCTCCTCTTCAACATTGTACTTATTTAGCAGTAATTGCATTTAATCAACATTTCTCTAGTTTCCTTATGAGAATATCATGTGGAACTGTATCAAATTCTTTATTAAAATCAGGACATAGTTTGTCCACAGCATTTCCTTTATCCACTAAGCTTGTTATCCTATCAGTGAGAGAAATGAGGTTAGTTCAGCATGATTTGTTTTTGATGAGTCCATGTTGCCTAATACTTACAAGTTATTTTCCTCCAGGTGCTTACAAATTACCTACTTTACTAATTGTTCTAGCAATTTATCAGGTATTGAGAATTTACTTATCAGTCAGTAAAGTTTCATCAAATAGCATGAAGATAACTGCCTATCTTGAACATGTTGTAAATAGGGATTTATAGAAAGGCTTTGTTGCCTAATTCGTTATCTAGATTGAGAGAGTTTTCTTTATTTTCAAAGTTACAGATGATTTTAGACTAAAAGGGTATTTTTTACCTTTATTTAATAATGCAATAAAATAGCATGTCACAGAAAACAACACTAAGTTAAATCTTATTATAGTACCTTGACTGTATCCAACACCATCTGTATGACACCTGTCTGCATGTCAGCTGCTATGTCATTGTCCTATCCTGCTGCTGAAGTTTTCTGTGACAGCTGAGCTATGACCCACAGAAATTGCTATCAGACATCAGAGTACCCATCAGGGAAATCACTGATGTTTAAGGCCTATAGTAGATATTAACTTTAGGCTGAGATGAATCGAGCCCTGGAATGCTCTACATCGATTACAAGACCCAGCCTAACCTAGTCAGATGTGAACATTTACTTCTGTTCTCCTTCTGAATTTCTAGTCCCTCCACTCAAAAGTTGCACGAACTTTCACATAGGGAGATTTCTCCTGTGCAACTCAGGCATGAGTCAGAGTCAGCATTGAAGCTGTGCTTTTCTCCTTCAGTAACTCCAGAATACTGGGAATCCAGATGTGTAATGCATGCACCCCTTGTTGGCAGTCAGATGGAATGCTGTGGTTTCTATCAGTAATCAAAAATTCATTATTAAAGGGAATTGGGATTATTTCCTTAATTCCACTGTTATCAACTTCTTGATGAGATCTCTAGGTCCTGATTTAAGTAACATTTAATTAGCACAGTTGCAGAGAGGTAAAACATTTCTGAAGCAAATTAAATTGCATCTGTTGAAGCTACCAGTGATTTTGTCTTTGTCTATATTTTCCTAGTATAATTAGTCAAAGCTGATTTTAACCATAAGAATAACAAGAAGTATTTCTGTGCTATTGGTAAAATAGAGAAAGTGATGTTTTCACTCCTCCTAATATTTAACAAGATTTGACAAACAAAATCTTGCTCTGTCTTTATCCAAATACTCTCATGTGAAAAGTACTGAAAATCAGGTAAGTGTTAAAAAGAGAGATATTCAATCTGTCGGCCTACAAAGGCGTTGGGAAGAAATATAAAAAGTATGGCACTGTGCCCATTAGAAAACCAAGGCATTGATTTAGTGTAGTAAAAAGAGCCTCTACATTTTGGAAGCAAGACCTGACAAGGTGAAGAAAAATCTAGGGCTTAAGGATGAAATATTCTCAGAAAAGCATATTTGTTTCTATTTTTTCAGGCAAAGCCAAGACACAATTTTTTTTCCCTCTTTTTATTTTTTTTTTCCTTTTCTCCTGCCCTAGAACAAGCAGAGAAGAGCAATGCAAAAAACCACCTCTCTTAGATTTTAAGGCAAAGCTCAGCTAATATGACCAGGCTTTCATATTTCTTATACAGTGAGAGAAATATTCTTCATATGGTGATGCCCTTGCTAAGGAATTTTAGTTATTGAGAGTATGTGCATGTACAGTGCACAGTAATATTTGGAAAAGTGTCTATAATACTTTGTTGAGCAAGTGGGAAGCAAAGATGCATACTTTACAAAAATACAAACACTTCCTAGGAAACACAAAAGACCACACTAATCTCCACCTTTCAAGTAACAAATTTTCAGACAAAATGACCTTCTCACTGGTCTGATTACAACATCAAGCTGACAGAATCACAGAATAAGCTGATTGGAAGGGACCCACAAGGATCATTGAGTCCGGATCTTGACCCTGCACGGCACAATCCCCAAGAGTCACACCATGTGCCTGAGAGCACTGTCCAAATGCTACTTAAACTCTGTCAGGCTTGATGCTGTTACCGCTTCCCTGGGGAGCCTGTTCCAGTGCCAAAACACCCTCTGAGTGAAGAATCTTTTCGTAATATCCAACCTAAACCTCCTCTGACTCAGCTTCAGGCCATTCCCTCAGGTCCTGTCACTGGTCACTACAGAGAAGACTTCAATGCCAGCCCTTCCTCTTCCCCTCACAGGGATGTTGTAACTGTCATAAGGTCTCCACTCAGTCTCCTCTTCTCCAGGCTGAACAGACCGAGGGATCTCAGCCTTTCCTCATACAGCTTCCCCTCAAGGCCCTTCACCTTTGGATGCTCTCTAATAGCCTAATACCTTTTTTATATTGTGGCACCCAAAACTGCCCCCAGGACTTGAGGTGAGGCTGCCCCAGTGCAGAGCAGAGTGGGACAATCCCCTCCCTTGCTCGGCTGGTGATGCTGTGCCTGATGCACCCCAGGACAGGGTTGGCCCTCCTGTCTTCCAGGGCACTGCTAACTCATGTTCAACTTGCCATCGACCAGGACCCCCAGGTCTCTTTCTGCAGCGCTGTTTTTCAGCATGTCATGCCCCAGTCTGTCTGTACATTCAGGGTTGCCTCATCCCAAGCAGAGGATCCAGCACTTTCCATTGTTGAACTTCTTACAGCTGGTAATTACCCAGCCCTCTGCTTTGTGGAAGTCTCTATGCAGTGCCTCCCTGCCTTCAAAGGACTCAGAAGTTCTCCCAGTTTTGTATCATCTGTGAACTTGCTTAGCATTCCTTCCAGTCCTGAGTCCACGTCATTCATGAAGATGTTGAAGAGCCCAGGGCCTAAGATGGGGCCCTGCAGATCCTCACTTAGCCCAGAGGATTGAACAGCAAACTAAAAACAAAGGGAAAAGAAAGATACAAGTTTTCTGTGCTTTCTCAGGCATATTAAAATGTATGGTATCCTTTTATTTTCAAGTGACAACTCACTGTGGCAACCTCTGGCCTATGCAGTTCTATTCTGTCCTGTACTATAATTTTAATTTTTAATTACTATAAAAAATTTTGGGATCTTTGGATCTACTGTGTGTGTATACACACACACACACACACACGTATATATTATGCACACATAGATATAGAGATATAGGTACTTATATATGTACCCATGGACACACATGCAAAATGTAAGCATGTCCACTACTCATCTAGATTTATTTAAAAAAAAAGATTTCTGTAAATTGTCTTTTTACCATTGCTATGAAAGAGGTTTAGGAAGGAGATCTATGTTCTTGTGTTAGCAGCCGGTTTCAGCTTGCTCTTACTTTCACAGCTTACCCAGGATGTGTTCCGTGAACTTCTCGTGTAAATCTGTTCCTGGTTTTGTTGAGAAATGATTTGTGGATTTCTTTTCTATTAGTAATTTTTAGTGCTTAAGAACCATTCAGGATTGTTAGATCCACCAGTGTGAAAAGACAAAAAAATACAAGCGGTAAAAAGAAGAGTTTGAATGCCAACCTAGCACGAAAATTTTACCTCAATAATTTTCATGCTAAGAGGTGAAAGTAAGCTCTTCCCAGGCCTATCGTTCACTTTGTTTTACCTTCTCCTTTTTGATTTTCCCCTGAAGGTAAAAGAGAAGGAGGAAAAGGTCATGCCAGCTCTGTGTACATTCCAAATTTATCTGCTTTTGACATGCATCAAAGACCAGACAAGGATCCAGACACAAAGGTGTCATAAAGTTACCTTCATTTTACATCAGTTCCTTTACCAACAGAAGCTCCATCCAAGAGATGAGTTTGGCTTGAGGAATAGCTTTTTCTCTCTTATTTTTTAACCCGGTATCCAGCTTGTATTTGCTATATTTCCTCTCCTTACACTGATAAGCATTAATACTGTCATCTACTTATCAAGACAAAAAGACTTGAAATCTGTTCCTTAGGAGACCTGATTCTTCTCTCTGATACAACACAACTGGTAGCTTCCATTGCCACAGAGTATGAAATTCTACCAAGTGAAAATTAAGGTACTGGCAGAGAGTGTCTGCGACAATTAGCATTGCAGCTCTCCAAAGATGGAATGACTGAAAGTTTGGCAAGACTGCTTCCTCAAAAAAATAAGAAAAAGGAAATTTTATATCAAGAAACATATTAGGGAAGAATAAATAAATGTGAAAAATTGAGAAAGAATATTAATCTAATATACAGGAATTAAGAATTACTTAAATTTTATCTAGACTAAGCAACGTTTCACTCCTTATTAGCTACTTGGGATCTACCATAAGACCTGTGATCTTTTTTTCAGTCTGATGAGTAGTCTCATACCCTCTGCCAATTTGCGACTTCTTCTCATGTTGATAGATGTCTAGATACTAAAGTCAGCAACGCATAAAATTTGCCTATGGATGCCGATGCATCATAAATCCTTTAATGCGTACATTTCTCTGTAACCATTTTGAAGCTATAAAAAAGAAGATATATTAGCATATCTCTTAGCAGAGAAAAAAATTGCTGGGATGAAGAGTTCTTTGCTGCTGGATAGAAAAGAAACAAAACACAATCTTGTTTCAGCTCTAGAAACACTGCAGTATTCTGGAATGGAGACAAGAGTTGCACACATTTTATTCAGACAGAAATTTCATTTGCTTCCATGTGTTTTAATAATTATACAGTAAAGTGTACAAACTTAAATTACTGTTATGCCAGTCTCTGAAATGTGAAGTCTAATCTGACAAAATACAGATGCATACAGTGGGATCACCTCCTGAAGCCTTTTCAGTCAATGCAGAGAACTCGAATATTTACAACAACTAGTTGAATCACAGAGCAGCCCAAGATGGAAAGGACCCTGAAAGGTCACCTGGTCCAGCCTTTGAGATGTAACTTCTTTCATCTTAAACCAGATGACTAAAGTAAGTCAGATGAATTACATCTTAAAAAGGCCTCTTGTTCTCCACTGCAGTATTGGATGCCAGTATAACTGGTATCTACGTCCTCTGAGACCATGATAGCTTTAATAGCACTGAAAGAAGATTTTAACTGCAGAAAATCATATTCTATTTCTATTACCATAAATATCCATAATTAATGCCTCTTCCAACTTCACTGAAAAATCAATTTGTTATTTTTCAATTTTTTATGTTTATGAAAAAAACTTTTTTAAGGCAACAGTGGGTATCTGTTCTAGTTCTTAAACAGGAAGTCCCCATGGCAATTTTTTAAGCATTAAAACTTCGTTTTCCTTGTGAAAAGCCTATTTGAGTATTTTTAATGTTATAATAAGTTTTCCCAACAGAAAATGAAGCTTTTAAGTCTTGCTAAAACATTAATTGGGGCTTTCTACTCTATAGAGTCCAAAATTTAGATGAAGAGCTTGATTCTCTACGGCCTCATATGTTAAACCTTACAGTTCCAGCAGAGTACTTTTATACTTTTCAGGTATCGCAATTATGTTCCATGTATTCTTGAAGGCCACTTCTCATTGCCAAAAACAAAAAACAATGGGTGTTTACAGCTCCCAGACCCAAGATATTTGCTTATTATAGCTTAGGTCAGTATAAAGTATTACAGAAGACAAATGCACAATTTCATAGGATCTTTGAATTTCTTTTAAAAACTGCAAAGGATATAGAGTGGAAAACAATGAAGTCCTAAGACAATAAATTTGAATCTGGCTTCATTTATATCTCTGATCTCAGCAGAAATA
The DNA here is from genome assembly GCA_013397755.1 of Cnemophilus loriae. Taxonomy (NCBI): domain Eukaryota; kingdom Metazoa; phylum Chordata; class Aves; order Passeriformes; family Corvidae; genus Cnemophilus; species Cnemophilus loriae. The sequence goes on along the minus strand of VZTF01002804.1, from coordinate 836,228 downwards.
TTCTTTCTCTGCATAAGTGTAACTGAGAGGAAATTCACATATTTTGGTACCAACTAGAAAAGCAGCAGATCTATGAAGGTGTTGACTACTGCAGATGCACAGACAGCCTTCTAATTATGCCAGATTAGCTAAAGAATTGTCCTAGGAAGATGAAAAACATTATTCCATTAGTCATCCCATTCTCACTGCTGCTCTACGCTAGAATCTGTGTAGGAGGAAGACATGTTTTCAACTGAGTGTGTCAGTTTTGTACTTGTGGTTCATTATCTGTGGTGGTCCTATATGTGCTTCTAAGAAAACTAAGATAAATGGCTGGGAAGACCAGTTCTGAGTATTCTCTCCAGGAATAAAACATAGTACTAATGATTATGTCTCCCAGAAAACCTAAAAGTTTCAAAACTTCTGACATATAACGATGTTCAGCAAGGCCATGACCAGTGGTACTGCTGTCTGTGTGTATTCACACTTCATGTCGTGTGCTCTCCTCTGAATCCAAGTCCTAATCAGCCACAATGCCTGATATTAACGTAGCCTCAGTCTCTATTTTGACACTTTCCCACTGTGTCTATTAACAAAGCAAAATCAAGTATAGAAGGAATGCTGTATAGCACATGCTATGTCCCTAGGAGACATACCTTCAGCTTCAGTTCCTCAAAGAGTCTCCGTACAGCAATACTGAGACTACAAGGGTTGTACGGCACTTGGCTGAGGAACTCAAGTGTTCACAGTGGTGCTGTACATCACCAGTAACAAGGGTGATTCAATTCACAAACCTAACCCAGTGCTGGAAAAACCTTGCACTTGGTGGATGTGGATTCCCTATTTGTTCTGAATTATTTATGAATCTAGGGCTACTATAACCAGTCAGGTTTCTTAGGTAGAAGTCAGAAGAGTTAAGCTTGGCATCTAGCTAAATCATTACTTGTCTGCTGCACCATCTAGGTTTTGAAGCACTGAGTAAAAGAGTAATATTGCCTTAAAAATTAAATTTTTTACGTTGCCCATCCAGAATGACAAGTAAGCATCATTAAAGGAGAAAAGACTGTTTTCTGCCACTAGGGCAAGTAGCACTTTTTTGAACACTTCACGTCTAAGTAATTCATCTTTCTGACCCAAAGATTTGAAGATCCTCATGAAGACTGAGGAAAACCAGTAGGGAGTAAGTAACTGATCCGTAAAATGAAATTAATCCCTTATTAAAAAAAAAAAAAAAAAAGGCCTTTGCATTGCTTTTTATATTAGAAAGCTTTGAAAACTTCTTAGATCCCATTTCTCTCACTGTACTAAGGAGGAGAATTCACACTGATTTTGGAAAGCATAACTTTATCTCAGCTCCTCTTTTTTTAAGAATTGAAGAATTTTTATTGCTTTTTCATGCCTGTTGTTTCCCGGTGGGATAAGAATTTATTATGGAAAGTCTTGAAATTGACTTCTTTCCGTGAGACTGGTGATGAATAAACATGCCTATATGCCTAATGGCTAACTGTACAAAAATGCATTTGATTCTTCAGTCCTTTGCATCAAATTGTATTAATAAGATTTTTTAAAATAAACAGCGTTGTGACAACATAAAGCTGATAGGGCAGAGAATCATAATCTTACTCTACTTATTCTACTAAGGAACTGTAATATGTTGCAATTATGATTTATGAGCTTTTTCTACCTACTTTTGTACTGTTTCAAGTGGCAAAAGAGAGTGAAGGGCAAAGCAGAATGAGGACATGGTCTAGTGAGCAGCTGTCCTGTGTTCATCTATTCCTTGCTGACCTAGAACAGGAAAGAATTTTTAGGTTGTTTCAGGGATCTTTCTTGTTTGGAATAACGCCGTGAAGGAACATCTAAATCCTCTCCTATTTGTAAGTTGAGTCATTTAAGATATCAGTGCACTGAATTAACCTTTCTGATCCAGATCACTAAGTCTTTCCTTTAACAAGCCTTTCTTTTTGTTGGACTTTATCTCAGCTTCTCTCTCACATCTGCTGCCAGATCAATCTCAAATCACACTACCTTCAGCAGAATGCCTAATAGACTTCTTTTAGTGGAGCTAAAGAGTTAAATGGGTTAATTATCTCTTTCAAGACCTGTAAATCTTTTTTTTTTCTGCAACACTGTAAAGTATTAGCTAACACTGCAGATGTTGTGGTTCTATTTTTAAAGATATTTTTTACGATGTTGCATCTGATTTCTAGCTCTAGATGAGTAACCAAATTACCTCACTGTGATGACCCATTCATCCTGTCACAGCCTTTGCCACCTGCCATGGTTATTAGTCAGGAAGTCACATTTCAGATGTCTGTTCAAACTGCTCAGTTCAGGGATCACTTCTATTAGTTCATTATGGCCTTTTCCAGAGAAGAAGTCAGGAATTATTCCAAACAAGAAGCTGTGGGAGCACAAGTATATTGATAGGTTATCTGTTGATAGAATTGCTGTGAGATCTCAAATTTCTTTATGGGATAGATACATGAATATTCATTAAGGGTGATTTTCTCACACTTCACTTTGACATTTTCCTGCCTGAAAAATAGTCATCTCACACAAGTGGGATGACTCAGTGTGTCATGGTTTTAGAGACAATCTGTCTTTTCATATAAACACCCAAAGGAATAAAAATGGACTGGCTGGATAAATTGTTTGGACTTGAGGAAGAAAGGCTTGCCCTGTCTACCAGTTTCTAGGAGAGAGGCAGAAATTACGATATTCCTTTGAAAAATCTTACGCTTTATATTTAACATTCTTTCAGCTTTAAAATACCAGTTGTGTAAATGAGATATCAAAGTAAGGGAGCACTGCAAAAATTATGATGATGTATCCCACAGAGAGATGACAAGAAATGAAAAGTAAGAACCCTTTACTGTACTCTGGATCAGCTAGGTGCAGCCAATATACTGACATGTATTACCAAAGGATAGTGGTGGCATTGTCATCATGATCATTACTATAGTCTTAGGTATTTAATCAATTGTATAAAAGTGAGAATATATTTATAACTGTTTCCTTGTGTGTAGGTAAATGATGACCTAATGTATTTGTTCAGGAAATATAAGAAGAAATGTGTTTGGATATTGGGATCCAGCTCTCAAAATAGCATTATTAAGACAGCTAATTAGTGACTTCACTGTTAGATGTAGCATGAAATTAAAAAAAAAACCCAAAACAACCCACACAAAGCCTCCCCTTTGCCAAGACAGGAACCGTAACAGATGGAGTACAATGTGTAGGGACTTCTACATAACCTCTTAGATACATTACCAAAACCTGAAGACTTCAAAATGGCCTACAGAAGCTCTGATAGTTTGTGACGGCTTAGGTTGTGTTCTAGGCTCTTTCAACACCCAACTGTAGAGAGAGAGGAATAAGGGTATCTCTTCCCCGAAGCTAAAAGTTTTAAGAATGCATTGCAGGAAGAGGGAATGCCAGAGTTCAGCAATCACCAGTTGCAGAGAATAAGAAGACAATAAAATCAATGAAGAGGGAGAGAAATTAAGAACTTAGTAATAGTGACTTCTTCATTAGAAAAGCTTGACAGACAGTACTAAGATTTAAAGAGCATTGCTGTATTGTATACTGCTCAGTGCATTAAAAAGCCACTGTGCAGCACGAAATGAGATAGATTATGAGACATTATAAAAACCTGGTGGAAGCAGTCCTAAAGGGCAAAGCACCCACAGCTGAGGTTGAAGACGACACCGAGTTGGGCAGGAGTGTCGATCTGCTGGAGGGTAGGAAGACTCCACAAAGGGATCTGGACAGTCTGCACCGATGGACTGAGACCAATTCTATGAGGTACAAGACCAGATGCTGGGTCTGGCATTTCGGTCACAACAACCTCCTGCAGCACTACAGGCTAGGGGTAAAGTGGCTGGAAAACTGTCAGATGGAAAAAAGACCTGAGGCTGTTGCTCAACAGCGGCTGAACATGAGCCAGCGTGTGCCCAGGGGGCCAAAAATGCCAATGGCATCCTGGCCTGTATCAGAAATACTGTGGTCAGCAGGACCAGGGCAGTGATTGCCCCCTTGTATTCAGCACTGGTGAGGTCACACTTCGAGTCCTGTGCTCAGTTTTGGGCCCCTCAGTTCAAAGAAGACACTGAGGTGCTGGAGCGAGTCCAGAAAAGACAACAGAGCTGCTGAAGGATCTGGAGCACAAGTCTGATGAGGAGATACTGAGGGAGCTGGGGTTGTTTAGCCTGGAGGAGGCTCAGGCTCAGAGCTTATTACACTCTACAAATACCTGAAAGGATGCTGTAGTGGGATGGGTATTGGTCTCTTCTCCCAAATAACAAAGGCTAGGATAAGAGGATACGGCCTCAAGTTGTACCAGGAAAGACTGAGATTGGATATTAGGAAAAATTTCTTCACGGGAAGAGTTGTTAAGTATTGAAACAACTTACCCAGGGAAATAGTTGAATCATCATCCCTGAGGTATTTAAAAGATGTGTAGATATAGCACTTAGAGAAATGTTTTAGTGGTTGATCTGGCAGTGTTAGAAATATGGTTGGACTCAGTGGTCTTAAAGGTCCTTTCCGATATAAATGATTCTACATTTCTATGATTTACTTTTTAAACAAGAAGTACATTGACACCATATTTTAGAAAAAAATTAAGTGGTAACACAGGACAACATATCTCTATTCCTGTGGTTTCTAAGCCATAATAATTTATGATAATTTAGTTTAGTTGTCAACCTAAGAATAGATTTTATTTTTTCACAAAACAATAGAGGACCCAAAGAGTATGAAGAAAAAGTCCCATTTAAAAATCACAGTTGCATTTAAAGTAGGACAACAATTCTATAGCATAATAGAGCTATTGTATAATGCACTTTGTGTGCAAGATCAACTCCTTCAAGAACCTGTAGCCATAGCGGCCAAAGTTTGCTTTCAGATACCCACCTGCTCTTCTCACTGAATTATGTGCGAAAAATAATGGGCATTTTTGAAGACTCTCATGACCCAAATAAATCAATCTTTACAATTTCTTTTTTATGATGGGTCAATATGGACTGAAAATATTGTATAGGTGTATGAATAAACAATATTGAAGACTTTCAGGTTACCTAGTGTTAGTTTCAAAAAGTCATCAGACCTATTCCTAAATCTGCAATTTGAAAAGAGAAATACTGATGGCCAGCCAAAGATCAGGGGAAAGACCTGAAGAAGGAACTGTTTATAATTACTGAATTTTGCAGTATGATGAAAAGCAAAACTCTATGTATTTGTGTAGTCATGTCACTTTTTTTCCTTTTATTCCTTCTTTTGTCCACTTTACTAAAATACTCTGAAAGGAATTATCATGGGAAGAGCCTTGAAGTTATGTTATAATCTTCCCTTGTTTAAATGGAGTAATAGAAACTATGGAATCTTTTTTTTTTCCCAATAAAGGAAACCTTTTATCATACCAATATAAAGAAAGCAGTTATTTAGAAGCAGACAAGACAATTAACAAAACAAAGATGATAGGATTTTATTTGATCTGATTAAAATAAAATTTTAAAAAATTGTACTTTTTACTTGTATCAGTATTAAAGCTTCTGTGTTTTGCATATTGATCAAATCTCCTTATCTTTTTTTCAATTATTACCATTGATAGATGAATTTCATCTTTGGAGGTTTTTTCTTGCCTTGTCTTTTCTCAGCTGGTTGCTATTAGTAGTCAATATTTTCTATAAACCTCATACTTTCCTACATCTTTTCTCGATGTAAGACAATTTCAAGACATTACACGGTACTGCAATACATGCACTTTCTGCTATGACATTGTAGGATTAGGTGATGATTCGTTCTTTTGGTGCTTTAATTTGTTTCTGATGACCTCTATAAGTGGCTTTACTATATCTCACTTTCATGTCTTCTGCTCACCATTCATTTTTTTCTGTTAAGTATGGCATAATATTTTGAATGTTGACTGCTATAGATTTGATCCAATCATATTTCTTCTTTCTTACCTCTTGCCTACATTTCCTTATATTGCCTTCTCCATGGTTTTACTCTACATCATCAGTGCTTTCCAATCTAATGATGTTGCTCATCACCATGGCTGGGATTATAATGAAACTGAATCCAGAATGTAGTTACAATCAAGCTGACTATTTCTCTGAAAGCATAGTTGCAGGTAAGCTTGTTGAGTGGCCGGAAGTGTTCTGCAGTTAAGTGGTTTTGGATCTACAGAAGTCATGCTGGACCTGCCCTCTTCACTGGAAGTTTCTCAGTCCTGAAATGTACTTCTGCTTTTCAGATTAGTTTCTTCAAAGGTTTATAAGGAAATATTGTCTTGGAATTTTTTCCTTCCCATCTACTTGCCTACTCTAAATAAGGTGAAGAAAATCTAGCAAAGGATAATATATTCTGAAAAGTAATATTTTACCTATAAATACCTAAAGATGCTCTTCCAGAACAGAGTAGAGCTATCCACTGAGGGACAGGCTACACCACTAATTTTATACCAAACTTCTTTGAACTGTACAGTTGACACATTTGCATCAGCAAGGAAGGAAGAAAGGAAAACTACTTTAGACACTGCTCCTGGAACATTTGGATAAAACATAGACTGAAGAAAGGAGAGTACCCTGAAACATGGGGAATACAAGAAATTTTTCTACTATTGACTGCAGGGTTACAGAGTAGGAAAGGAGAACCAAAACAAATTGTGATGAATCAGTAGAAATTTGTGGGATTTGGTCTATTACACAGAGAACATGTGAGGAAAAATAGGACTGAAAAACAGATTTAGTCAATTCAGTGTCTTGTTGAATTAATATCACTGGTCGCTGTGTCAGCCTTGGGTACTTGCAGCATTTGAATACAGAGTAGCATTATTATTCACTGTTCAGAAGGAAACTGAATTTTCTACCTTTTTGGTCCTGAATTTCATGTTATCAGTCTTTGTGTTTGTCTTCATTAGTGGTCTTGTGTTGTTCTTTTAGCTCCTTGGTTTAGATGCCCTTGCTATCTGTATACTTTATTTAATATTAGATTGTTCTGAGAAACAGGTATCTCCTATTACAGTAGCACCAGATTCCCACTGTTGTTTTTTCTTCATAATATAGCTAAATTCTAGAATTCTAAATCAGAAATCTGAGTATCTAATTCTGATTTACTTCTTCATTTGAATTAAAATAAAAAAAACAAACCTAACCTAACCAAAAAAAACCCCACAATTAAAAAAATTAAAATCCACAATTAAAATCCATAAAAACAAGTGAATTTTAAAGAGAGGAAAAAATCTTTCAATTCCTTTATCATCTGTTCAAATGTTTCAGAGCTTTAGTCTCACTCACTTCTTCTCTTTTTTATCTCTTCCTATTGACAGTTCTATGAAGTGATTTAATTCTTACATTCACTGCTTCCAGGCATGGATATGGTTTATTGTCTGGAAAGTCAACAATTTTATTGGTATGGGTCCCTTTGTCCGGTTTTGGTTTTTACGTATTCTGGGTCAGGAAGGACCTCACCAGTTTGACCACTGTCACCAGGCTTCATCTACCAACTGCTGTGCAACAAAATGAAAAGCACCCATGCCTGTAAAAATAAATGTTTCCTTTTTAAGATACGTTGTGTGCTGTATTCAGCTATGACAATCTAGCCAATTCCATAAGCCATTTTAGAGTTCCCATGAGCTGGAGACTAAGACATTTGAGTGTCAGTGTACAAACGGTTCAGTCCAAGAGCCTTTAGGAAATATAATTGCCCTAATAAATTGATACAGACATTTCTCTGTCCATGACCAACTTCTGATTCTTGCAGCCCTGTTCAAAAATTAGCCTCTGTGCTTGTTGAGAAATAAATTTATAAATACTTCTAGAGACAAGCAATCTCTTAACTCTTTTTTTGGAAAAGTTTCTGACCACCTGTTTGACCTGGGATGGGGGGAGAGGGGGGTGGTTTGTTCTTTTGTTTCTCTTTTAATTTAAGATTTTTTTTCTTTCATGTCTTTCATTTTCCTCCCAGACCCTAAGCTTGAGATCAGAAATTTTTAAGTTAATCAGAATGAAACATATACATTCACTGTGCATGACCCTACATCAGAATGTGTCCCAGTTCCTATATGATGAAGTATAAACAGAAAAAAACCCACATCAGCAGAAATGAGGAAGCTAAAAAAATTTGAATTCAGGAAAGTGGCTGTGTGCTCTTGAACTGAAAAAAATAAGTTCAACAACTGATATATGCATTGTATGGATGAATTTGAATTCTCATTGCTCAACTCTGCTTTGTAGTTCAGAAACATCTTTGAAAAAAAAAAGAACCGAAAGCAAAAACAAAAGAAAGCCAACTTAAAACATTAAACTGAAAAAAGTAACTTCTTTTGCTTTTTGAACAAGCCAAGGTTATAAGAGTTGTGTTTGTGAAGACAAACAGCTTAATCTCCTTTCAGTAAAGAAGGTTAAGGGATGTGAAAAAAAAAAAAAAAAAAAAAAAGAAAATTACAATAACATAGAAAATCACAAACTTTCATTGCCAAGAGATCTTTTTTATTTTATGCAGTAAACATGGAATAGTTTCCAAAATAGTCTTTTTTCAAATCTTCATTTTTCTGCTCCAAACTGATGTAAGGATTCTAAAAAGTAGGATGTCTTGGAAATTTCACCTGCAGTGTGAGCAGTTTCATCTTTTCTATTCTGCTATAAGAAAACAGGATAATTACCTTTCTTTACCTTGTAATTCTTTGCCATAATTAAGAACCATTCTATTATCCCACTTTCGGAGAGGTCAGCTGTTCCTCAAAATGAAAGGTAAGAAAAATGAAATTAAGATGGGTAATAGGTATACAATGAGTAATACATATTTCTGTGTCTTCCCTTGAAGCATTGTGGTAAAAGGTTTCTAAGGATTAGTGGTGGATTAGCCATGCTGAAAGTTAGAACATTTTTCAGTTGAAAAATCCAAATAGCCATACAGAGAATGGATTATCTCCCCCCCCCAGTCTAGACGGGGCAATCTGGTTGATGAGGGTTTTCTATCAAAGTCTAAGGATGTTCCATGACGAAAATAGCCACTGTGATGTAATATAGTAAAAAAATTAAATTTAAAAAAAATTAAAAGTGAAAAAAAAAATAAAAATTTAAAATCAATACAAGCATTTAAATATGAAGAGGTTTCTACATTTTATCCCAAAAATTCTGAAGAAAATATCAGTAATTCGGTGTCAGGGAAGTCAATAGTTTAAAAAATAACTATTTAAGAAAAAAGAAACCGAAACAATGAGCAATTGTAAGTAACTGAATAAAAGAGTTCATCCCCTGTTCTTTAAAACTAAATCAATATGTCAATAAAGTTACAAAGCTTGCCATTGACTTCATGGGGATTGGACAAGACCCTTTCTCAGTTGACATATGAGCTCTAGAAAGATGACAAGTTCTACAGGATCAACAGCTAGAAGCTCACTGTCACACTCCTATACCAAGTTCAACTGTAGAGCTAACCAAAAAAATTCTAGTCTCGTCACGACTCGCCACATTCCTATCACCAGTGAGCATGAGTGCTCTGCAGTGACTACTTGTCTGACTCTTCTCTTTGGAAGGGAAATGTTCTTTCGGATTTTGCATACACAGGTTTAAGCCTTTCACATATAAAAAAGATTGCCCTGTAGCAGCACGAAAAGCAGTCCTTGGCATCCCAGCTGTAGGTCTGTGTTTTAATAGTCCTTCATTCCACTGTATGTAACAGGCCAGGATGAAAGCTCTAGTAGCTAGAGAGGCAGTACAAAAATTGGTCAAGAAGCTCGTCACTGATGTAAAAATAAAAAGAATGTAACTTGTGGATTATTTTAATTAATAGTGTAAGCCATGCCAAATAGGACTAAAGGCTACATGAAGTCTTTAGTGACTGTGTCTTAGTTTCCACAGAACTCAATGCTGATAACAACCAAAAACCCTGTGCAAAACTAACTCTGATAGTCATAATGATTTTTGAAAAACAGATTATGCAAGCAACAGCTTCCAAAACTTCTGAAAATCTGCATTACTACTCTTCCAGTAATGCCCTGGAGGAATACAAAGAACTACATTTTATCTGGTGTTTTACTAGAAACCTGTCTGATTTATGTACGAATTAGAGAAAACATCTCAAATAGGTCTGCGCTGTAAAAATCACTTTTCCCTCAACATTTAAAATTGCTTTTGTGACAACAGTGTATACGGCTTTGAAAAGAGACTGGTGTATAGAAAAAACAAACTCAAATAACACTAATTGTATTTAAGAGATAATGCAAAGCATCCATTGTCTTTCCTTTGACTAATGAGATTTAGTGAGATACCCAGTTAAAAAAAAGCAATCAGGATTGAGGACTGATTCGAGCTGTCTCTATTTTAGGAACTCAATCCAGAGGCTATAACTGTTCTGCAAAATACATGACTAGGTATTTAGTTTGGGTATATGGCCAGGCCTTTGACATGATTTTAAGATTCAGCCAGATCACATTCTGTGCTTCTGTTTCCAGAACAAGGAGACCATGTGGATTGAAAGAGAGAAGGCAACTGCACAATTCTCTGAACAGTTACAGCAGGATACACAGTGTAGTACCCCTATCTAATGAAGTCAGGAGTTAACTCCTCTGGTGCAATGAGAATATTAAGTCATCTTTAAGACATAAAGATTTTTAGTGCATCTGATTCATAATTTTGATTTATGACTTATGCCAAAAAACGGTCAAAAGCCAATGCTTTTCTACTTTTGAGTTAGAGAACATAATCCAAACTGCCAGTTAGTCCCAGGGAGATTTGAAAAATAGGCTGCTAGATGAAGAAGGAAAATTGAGATAATTTTGTTTAGGTACCTCACATAATAGAAAAATGAATATTTATAGTGAACTGAAGAGGTTTTATTTCAGTCATAGTTTAAATAAGAAAAATCTTCCCTGCAAAATTAATCCTGACTTAAAAAAAAAAATCCCTGAGCAAAAAATATTTTCCCTTAAAAAAGCTCAAATTCAACAGTAAATTCTCTTTAGAATGAAAACATTTTATTTGCTATATTTATTACTTATTGCATCTATAATCAGCTTTCTTTCTCTAGTTTTCGACTGTAAAAGTTGCCTTAACTTTCATACATGTTCTCTAGGCTGTGTTAATTTTTTTCACCAAACAGACATTGGCACTGTCTCAGACATCAAGAAAAAGAAACAAAACAAAATTTTTAAAAAAAACCAAAAAAACCAAACAAAAAAACCCAAAAAAACCACAAACTAAAAGTAGACATATAAAGATGCAAGGCCAGCAAACACACAAAAGTACAGCTTTCTAACTTTCTGACTTTAAAGACGTGAAAAAGAAATGGCTGAAAGGATTATAATAAGGCTGAAAATTGAAAAGAGAAAAGATGTGGGAGTGGAATCTCGAAATGAGACAAAAGAAAGAAAAAGAAAGGCCAAACAAGAAAAGTAAATTATCATAATGAAAACTAAAAGCCTTCCTTCATCTGTCTTAAAAATAGATGCCAATGTTTTGCAGATTAACTTTGGGTTTGTAATTATGGACTTGTGAAGAAATGAATGTTGGTGAACTAAACTGCTCACTTAGGGAGTATAGCTAAATCCATGCAATAGCAGAAACAGCTGTTGCCCATTATGCTTTGCTTTTTGATGATAAGTGGTAGGAAAGGTTGGGAAAAGGTGACCATTCAGCACTTTTTATTATGAGGTAATGGCTCCAATGATGTTAGCAAAATAATTAAAACCACCATCAGTCCTATTCTCTGTGATGACACTTAATGGTGTTTCCATCTCTCCCTGCGCTCCTAAAATGTGTTCACATATGGAGTAATGCTGGAGGTTAGGGTAAAAATGGAACAAATCACAATTAAAGAAGATTTTGTACATTACATACGCAGCCCTAATCTAAACTGGGTAATTCAGTGTTCCTACATTACATATTTAAATCAAAACTGTTACTCTTGTTCTCATAACAGGAAAAGTAAACCTTGTTCTCTGTTATATCTTTGACTGACAGTCTTTTTTCTGTATGTTATTCACAAAAGACATAAATTTTCACAATAATGTCTCCAACTTTCTTTGTCTTCTTAGTCATCCCATATGCAAGGAAAACCTAGTACGTTATTCTAATAACAAATATCCTGATATTATTGTGCAGGGTTACCCTTAGCAGCTAAACTTCCACCCAGCCACTCACTCTCTCTCTCACCCCACAAGCAGGACAAAGTGAAAATATATGAATGGGAATGAGAAAGCTTGTGGGTTAAGATTAGGGTAGGAAGATTGTTTACCAGTTACTGTCTTGGGGAAAAAAAAAAACAAACCTTGCCTTCAAAAAAGTTAATTTAATTTACTACCAAACACATGTGCATTCTCCATGGGCTGCAGGGATTATCTTTTCCTCCATGAAGCACCTCCACCTGCTCTTCCTTCTCTAACACTGTTGCTCTTTCCACTGCTTCTTGCTCTTTCCCCTCACCCCACCACCATACCATCCCTGCCTCCTGTCCAGAGCATTTTTGGCCTTTTCCTAAATACACCTCCAACTTGGATGTTAGTTTCAAGGTTTGGCCGTATCCCCTGATTGGCCCTTTGAGACGGAAAGAAATAGCTGTGCCCATCATAATCTGTTCTCACAGAGACCATCCCTGCACTCCTCAGCTGATAGCATGTTGACACCAGCAACCTTGCACTAGGCCCCATCAGATGTTTGTAATAGAGGAAACCTTAAAAGGGAAAGCTTTCATGTAAGGAGTTGATTTACTTAAGGTTTTTAGCACCACAGACATCGATAAAATGACTTGAAGAATGGCAGAGCTCTATCCAGAATCAGCAGTTAGCCTGGGTTCGACAAAGAGCTAGTTATTTGTGTTAAATTAACAGAATTAAATAAATTCAGATTTATTTTTTTTCACACAGCCTACTGAGGGGCCTCATTCAGTTTTATAAGCTTTAATAATGTATAAAAAGATAGCCTTACAAAGCCCAGGCATGTCACCCAGGACCCTGGACAACCCTTCAGCTGGATCAATGCTAAAGCCAAGATGGGTGATCTTTATTTCTTCCTTTCTTCCTTTCTTTCTTCTTCTCTTTTTCTCTCCTTCTCTCTAATTTCCCTCTCTTTTCACTTTCACCCTGCCCCATATTAAAAACCCATAACTGTGTGCTTATGCTAGAAGATAAGGTACTAATTTATACCAATTTCCACGTCAAGTGGAAAACTCTATGTTTTTGCAGACACTCTGAATTTTTAAATTTCTTTTTTGGCCATGAGAATCTGCACATCTGAGTGTCCCCTTCCATTTCAGAGTGGGAAGCCACTCTTTCATTCATGATTTTTGACTTGTAAATCAATTTATAGATTTTAATAAATAGTAAAACTTGCTATTTGCTTGGGAAGATGGAAGAGAGAAGAACAAAGCATATGTTCATTCAGTCATCAATTCTTAAAAATCTTTCAATACTGAAATTATGACTTGTTTTGTCTCCTTTCTCCAATGTGTGGTTAACATAAATGCCCCTTCTCTGTAATGAATGAAGCCTAAGTCTAGGACAAAGGAAAAAAAAAAACCAAATACAAAAAATCCCCACCACAATAAACAGTGCTCACTAAATAAAAAAAATCAATAAATATACAGTAAGAAATAAGAAAATTACTTAAACTTGTGTACATATTCCATACATATACAGTGCATAAATATCGCCAAAATTGTTGGGCAGAAACACAGCTTTATGTGCACTGGCTAAAATGAATATTTTTAACGTACTGAATACCTAGTGTTCTGGCCCCCTAAACAGCAATTTAGATGTCCTCAAAAATATCAGTAAGAGAGAAATGGAATATGTATCTCTCAGAAAGAATCAACTTTTTGTCTAGCATACTACCAAATGTTTGCTACTTTACCAGTTAGAAGCAAAGATCTTTGGGTTATCAACATGAAGAGGGAGGCTAATAATTGAGGTATCCTGGATCTCCCTCTTCAGGTCCTAACAGGCTTCTGTGGCTGTTGAGCATACAGGGAATAAAAACAGTTCTTATAGACCTGCCGGACTGTATTCTTTCCTTCTGATAACGCCAACGTCGTAAGCCTCAGGTACAAGCGAAGTGATTCTGGAAATCAAAAGATTATATTCCAGTCGGCACTGAAATGCAAACAGACAAACATTAACTCACTTGTCGCATTAAAATATGTGCATGATAAATCAATAAACATAAATGTGCTTAGTGAGAAATAGTTGTTCTAAACTAATTTTACAACTTACAACAGTATTAGATTCTTTAGTCCCCATAGGGAGGGAATTCTATTATCTTGCCGTACCCTGAAGAAGATAGGTAGAGTTTTCAAGTAAACAATTTAGATGGGAAATAGCTATTTCTCATATATTAAATTTATAGCTTAAAAATGTTTGCAGCAATGAAGAAAATAGTCTTCTCTAAATAAAATATATAAAAAAAGAAAAAAATGTAATAACGAAAAAACTAGACTATGAGAGTGTAGCTAGACCAAAATGCTTTATACTTGAACAAATGAGTAACTACTATTTGAAAGGTCACTAGGAAAGCATTAGCATTTAATCAGAAATGAGAGCATAGACTTATTTTTCATCAAATTAAAACTAAATAGGGAAATCAGATATCCTTCCGCAAATCCTTGTTATGGGTAAAAGGCAAAACACCATGTATGTGCATTCAAGTATTTACTGTTAGTATAGATGAGGTATTAACCTTGCACCCAAAATACGAATGGTAATTATTACTACAATTGCAATGGATGTTACTAATTCCAAACAAAATTACCTAGTCACTTCTTCAAAAATATTCCAATAAAAGTGCAATACATGAAATTCCTGCTATTTTCCTGCCTTCTCTGGAACCCTTCCCAGTGCTTCTCTGGGTCAACAGTGTCAGGTTTTGCCAATAAAATGTAAAGGAGCATTATGAGAGGCCACCATCAGTGTCCAGGATGCATTAACACTTATAGCTGGGAACATTTTTTCTCAGTCTTGGGGTCTGCTTAGGGTTATTTTTATATGTTTTCTTATTGCTGGTATCTTTTCCATTACCTCAAAGATGGTCTTTGAAAATTTCATAATAAGTTATTAAGATGGATACTAGTGCCGTACTCAAAAAGAATATGTGTACTTGATGAAATAGCCACTTAGAATTTGAAACATTTACATATTAATATATGTATATATAAACATAACTGGTTTTCCACCTCTTTGTCAATTAATGGCCTCAGTTAATGACAAGGGACTAAAATAAAGCACCATTGCTTGTTGTAAAGTGACTGACTGGATTTGTTAGAGATCTATGATGTGTAAGCATTTACAGAGTTAAGCTAAAAAGTGTTAGCCAGTAGTCAACTTGTCACTTGACCATTAGACAATTGTTTTAACAGCTAAAACCAGCATAGGCCAAGACAAGTCCAGATAACTGCTGAGACCCTGCAGTGTCAGGTCAATACAGCTCCTGTGGCCTTTCACTTGTAATTGCACAAGTCATATTTATTGGGCTACAGGTATATCCACAAAAAGGAAGAGACACTGCTGTGCTTTTTCTTGAAATAATTCTTATGCAGCCAAGAAAATTTATTTACTCACTCACGAAAGTTTCTGTATTTTACATCCATATGTAAATCTTTTATCTCACCACCTGTTAAAAAAAAAATCAAAGATTTAGCTGCCTCCGTAATTCATGCAGTACCAGATAGGGCTCCATTTCATTCCAAGCCAGGGAATGTCTACTCCTCCATTCCCACTGTTAAGTTCAGCAGTACAAGAAGCAAAGAAAGCTTTGAATGTTCAGCCACAATATGTGAGGAAATAAAAAAATGACAAATATGAATATTTTTACAATATGTTATCCATAAATCATGGAGGATGTAGATAGAAATAAAAATTTGGTTGAACCCTAGATATTGTGGTTGCTTAGGCAGCAAAACCCAAATTTTATTTTAACCCAAATTTTTTAAATTAATTTTTTATTAAAATTTAATTTTAACTCAAATATTACTCGTTTTGAAGTAAACAATATAAAACTGTTTATTCGGGCAGTGTCTGTATTCCAGGATGAGAGCTAAAAAAAAAGCTCAGAACAGACAAAATTTTATTAAAATTATAGGGAATATAGAGGTCAGAGAATCACAGAATGATTGAGATTATAACTTTCTGGAGGTGTACTCCACACCATCACTCAGATCATTAATGAAGGTGTTTAACAGGACTGGTCCCATTATTGACCTCTAGGGTACATTGCTAATTACTGGTCTCCAAAGAGACTTTAGGTTGCTGTCACCACGGCCTGGGCCCAACCATTCAGCCATATTTCAGTCCACATCACTGTCTGCTCATCCAGTCTACACATTAGGACCATCTCTATGAGAATCTTGGGGAAGACAGTGTCAAAGGTCTTCCTGAACTCCAGGTAGGCGATGTCCACTGGTGTTTCCTTGTCTGCCAGGACAGTCATTTCATCATATAAGTTAATCAAGTTGGTCAAGCATGACTTTTCCCTTAGTGAAGCCATGCTGACTTATCCTGATTATTTTCTTTTAGTTCCTGAGCCTGGAAATGGATTCCAGGATTAGCTATTCCATCACCTTATCAGGGATCAAGGTGACTAGCTTTTCATTCCTTAGGTCACTTCCTTCTTGTCCTTCTAGAAGACATGAGCGATGGTTGCTTTCCTCCAGCCATTGGGAACTTCTCCCAGTTGAAATGATCCATCAAAGATTGTCAAAAGTGGCATCACAATGACACCTGCCAATTCCCTCAAGGCTTGTAGGTTCATCCTATCAGGGCCCATGGATTTATGGATTTTCAGTTGGTTTATGTATTCTCTGACCTTGACGCGACTGTCTTTCAAAAAGAGTACATCTTCCTGGTTCCAACCTTTTCCATGGTCTCTTGGAACTGAGATTGCAGAAAGCCAGTCTGGGTAGTAAAGACGGAGGCAAAGGAAGCATTCAGTACCTCAGCCTTTGTCATGTGTAACTAGGTCCCCCATCCCATTAAATAATGGGCCCACATTTTCCCTAGTCTTTCTGTTGTCACTGTTCTGGTTCCGGCCCAGATCACTAGGAGGGGGCATGGCCAATAGATTTTGTTATTTGATACCATCTGACGTCGCTGCCAGGGGTGGAGAAAAGAAACTCTCTGGCGTTGGATATGAGAGGGCATTCCTTTCTGGTCAGGGAAATAGCACGGTGGGTGGAGGGTCTGTTCACCATTGTTTTTTATTGTCCCGGTTTTAGTGGGCATTTTGCATGTGAATCATCCTCTTTTTGCACGCTTTTTGTTATTCATATTGTTGCTGTTACTGTTCCTTTTCTTATCTCGTTGCTGTTTCTAATAAATTGTTCTTATCTCAACGTGTGATCTTTGTCTTTTGTGCTTCCAGCTGGATAGGGAGGAGAAGGGAGTGCCAGCATGCTTTCGGTAGGAGCACTAAATTGAGGAATACCATTCTTAAGCCACAGGAACAATGCCGGGCAAAAAGGCTTGAGATAACAAAAGATCTGCCCAGACTGAGTTGGAAATAAATTTGATCTAAGCATTTGCTGTGTTCGATATGGAACCACTGGTTACAAGGCGGCTTGATCAGTTCATGTGGGTGTGGTACCCAAACTTGTATATATTCCTATATGTGCTTCTCACAGGGATCGTTTTCAGAGCAGGGGGAGGAATCAGGATTGCTTTGTTGCTGTACTATGTGAGATCAGTTTATGGCATGGGAACATCTAGGGTGATGAGGGTGATTTGGGAGTGGATTCAGTGTTGCTTTCCTACCCTTACCTCAGGTTCTAACTTTGAGAGTCCATTAACAATCGTACCCAGGCTATGGGGGGAACAGGGAAGGATGATTTCCCCCCAGCCTTTCACCCCCTTTTCCTCCTTCAGGCCTGTTACAACAGCTCTTGAGAATTCTGAATTCCCTTTGGATGTTAAGGAAAGCACAGTTTTGTTGCTAAGTTTGCAAGGTCTCCTCAGTGTAGCCCACAAAATGTTTAGGGTCAAGAAAGAGTTTTCTAGGAAGGTCATTCTGAAATCTGCCCTGAGAGTAGATAACCAAGAGAGCATTGAATGTAGGAGAAAATTAGCCAGTTCTGGAGGATATTCTCTGCTCCAATAGTTTGGAAGTTCACCCTGAGGACGGTAGATTGCAGCCTTACTTGGGAACAGTGCTTCTCAGGAGAAGTATCCCACTGTGTATTGATTTGGAAACTATGCAAGAACAAAGCTATAAACAACCATTTTAAAAACAAATCTGCTACTACCTCAATTTCATCTGGAGTAAAGGCATGAAGTACTTTTAATGCTTAGATGAAGCTTGTAAGTTAGCAGACAGCCTCATTTCCATAGCAGCCAAATTTTATGAAGCCCTAAGCCAATTATTTAATTAGCTAATTTGCTCAGTCACAAATAATTTGTATGTAGCTCTAAATGTCAGATTTGAAAACACTAGGGACACTTAGTCCTAGTGGAAAGCATATTACCAAGATGAATTCCCTTACAAGATTTTTCCTGGAAGTCTCAACAGGTTTGAGGGATGAAGATCAGTTTGTATTGATGATTGTGTTGAGAAGTGGGGAGGAAAGAGCAGAAAACAGTAGTATGAATCTTAATATACGTTAGCTGGTGAGCTTGGTTGCCTAAATAATTCCGATAGAGATAGTCTATTTCTCTCATGTCTGGTTGTAATTTGAATAATTTCTGGGTGTATGCATGTTCGTAAGACTTGTCCATCTTCCAAACCAGTATTAGGGAAGGGAATTTTAGCCCTTTGGAAGAAAAAGAATATGGGTTAAAGGAAAATATGAACATTCTTTACCAGTTTATTCTGTTGCTGTCTCCAGATGTATTCTATTTTCCAAAATTCCCATCCTTTCTGGTCATTAAACCTATCTGTCTGCATAGTGCCATTTTTTTGAGTATTTGTGACTCCCTGTGCCTTTGTCTATGCACTTTCTATGGTCCTTCCCATTTTTTAGGACAGGAAGAAAACAAGGGAAATAATTTTATAACCCTTTCCCTGTCTTTTTCCCCCTTACCAAGGTACTGTAACAATAAGACACCTGGCAAATTAGTCTGCTAGGTTTTTTCATCAGTACTTTTGCTTACCTTCTGAGTGAGAACAGTTATTCTCAAGAATTGTTCTTCTAAGACTTTCCTCAAACCTACGATAAAGTAATCTGCAAGAGTGTTTTAAATTTCCTGAGCATTGACAACACTGGCATTACGGGAAAGTGCACATAGAGAAAAGCTTTGGGGAAAATCCAAGGGGTAAGCATTATGCTTTTTTCCCCATTAATTGTCATTTTCAAAAACATTTGCAAAATGTCTTTGAAGGAGTTCCTCTCCCCCTGGCCCTTTACAAAATCTTTTTTTTCTGTGTGTCTAGTTAGGTTCCTATTACATTTTTCCCCACCCTTAGCAGCTGTGATGCTCCTCACTCCAAACCTGCTTTTGGTTTCCTCTATCAAGATCATAGTTGCTGAGTTTTCAGGAGAAAAATAAATCCTACTCAAAAGTAAGAAGTAAAAGGTAGATCAAAGCTGTCAGCACCCAGCATTTCTTAAATATCAGATTTTTAAGTCACTGACATGGGGTTTTTAAGTCACCAACATGGGTTTTTTTAAAATGTTTCGAAACCTCTGTTTGTGAATATCGAGTGACTGCATAGAGATAACTAAAGGGTTTTGCTCCTGATGTTTTTTACTCTCCTTAATATTCTTGTCCATGTGATCTATGAGCTTTACATGTGCAGTAAATGAAGTATCATCTGAAGTTTTCAGCCACAAATGATTTTGTATAATAGGTAATGTTGTCTTAAAAGTTACATACAAGCAGACTGTGTTGACCTCAATTTTGCATTAGAAAATGTTTCTAGAGAAACAGCACTGTGGAGAAAGCAAGAAATATTTTTCTGTTGCTATTTTTTGTGTGTTCAAAACAATGACAATAATCCAGCTACATGGATAAATGCGCATAAACCAGACTACCTCAGACAGCATGTGTCATGTAATGATTTGTCTTGTAATTTCCTCTCTCTCACACACAAGCACACTCTGACACATGCACACACAGAGATATTATTCTTCAGCCTTTATCTCAGAAATATTTGGATGCTGCAACACAAGTACTGAAAACAGGCTGCAAGGCTGCTGTTATTAGCTCAATTCTCTGTATTACTATATTTATTTTTTCTAGAGATAAAAGGAGAATTAAAACGCCTCTTTCATATTGTCAAAAAGCTAATTAAAGTTAAAAATAATATTAAAAAATAAAAGCTTATTGTAAAAAACCCAACACTTAAGGCCAAACAAACAGATGCCTAGAAATCTCTAATCTCTCTCTCTAGTTTTACACATAATTCAACCCTTATATAAATGCTAAAGGTAATATTGGCTCTGAGAACATAGATGTTTATCCTCAGGCCATCAGCAATAAAGCTAGCTTCATGTAGCATGATAAGTAAATGCAGATACATATTAAAAGTATTATTGGTTTACTACCTTATTTCCTTCACGTTGTAGGCAAAGCTTCCATCTGTTGTTGTACAATATTAAGCTCCCCCATTTAATCTACTTATTGTTTAATTTTCTCTCTTTTCTTTTTGTTTTTCAAAGACAAGTTTTCATTTTTTTAATCATTGACTGCAACACTATTTTTTCAACACCGTCTACATTGTTTTCTTGCAGTAACTTCATTTACCTATGTCTGAACCCAGACGAAATACGACAGGAAAAGAATGAGTCATGTATAAAACAAACCACAATATTTTCTCTGAATACTTCATAGGTATTCTGTAATTGAAGGAGGGCAAAACTCTGGTCCCAGGGAGACATCGAATATCCGTATATCAATATTTCATAAAAATAAAGACTTCACCTGATAAATCTGTATTTTTTACAAGACGCAAATAGCCTATATTTGGATTTGCCAGTTGAAAATTAAAATTAGCCATTTTCTTTTTATCTAAGGATATGGAAAGTAGAAATTTTTTTATTAATTTAGCTACTGCTTTATGAGGTAGTTACAAACCAGTTTATAATATTTTGTTTTGTTTTGTTTTGCTTTGTTTTGTTTTGTTTTTAATTCTGGATACGCATAAAATAAAAGTGATTTAACTTCTTGTTGTATGAAAAGGACCAACATCTGTGGACATTTTGTAAAAAAGTTCTCTTAATTAATTTATCTCCTTGATTGAAAGAATGACAAAAACACGACTGTCAGCTGCATCCCAAGGTTAAAAATTTTGATTTAAAATGACAGGTAGACTCGAGTGATCTTCCAATCCATATTTGATTAAGAAGTCCATAATGACATGAGTCTCATAAGAAGTTATGGGACACAGTGAAACTGTCTTTCTTCCTGCTCTGACAGAGTAACTCAAATACTTTTCTTATAATGGTTCCAGAAGGTGACAGAATAATAATTATGACACTGAAAAGAATAAATCCAGTGTGTTTTTAAAAATTGGCATTTTTTCTTATAGCTGTGTTATAACTGTGTTCACAGCTCTAATTAGTGCTGGTGGCAAATAGCATTTTGATATTTTCAAGTTTCTGTATTTCGCTTTTGCAGAAATTTATGATTCTTTGTTTCTCCTTTCCTTGATTTAACTTCAAGTTTAATTCTAGTGAAAAAAAAAAATAAAATAACAACTATGAATATTTTTTAAAGTATAACATTAATTACGGAGAGTCAAAAAGTAAGCGGACTAGTGCATAAACCCAGTATTGCCTTCATTAAGGAGATTCATAAAATAAGGAGAGAAATACATAGTCAGACTCTGCTTTGCATTGTTTACCAGTGTAAAAATAGAGTATTTCCACTAAATTGAGACAATTACTCAGAATTTTTTATAGCTGACCAAGATTCAGTGTAAAAATCATGGCATTTATCATACTTTTGTCTAAGCTGCAATAAGAGGAAAGCATATCTGGTTGAGAAAATATAAATTCTCCTCAAAAACTTTTTTTTTTTTTTGTAACATATTCTCATTTAATATAAACTATGCAGTAAATAAAGGCATAATTAGTCCTACATCCCTTCAAGGATTTTTTAGTAACTTGGATTGCAAAGATGTTTGTTTAAGGAGATGGGCCTTCATATCTGGTTGTCATAAACAAAACTGAATGTTAGAACTTAAAAATCTCAAGTACAATTTCAGAGGAATATTGTTATTTTAGAGTACGTGTTACATCTAAGTAAATGTTCATATAAGAATACAAGGGGATGAGTTTTTTATGTACCTTAGCAGAACATATATTACTAAATTGTGAATTTTCCTAAATATGCATGGTAGAACTTCATTTCTTCTTGCTGTATTAACGAAATCACAGAAAAACAGTCTCTAGGACTGTGAGGTCAAATGATTTTTATGAAGGAAAATGGGAGGGGGCTGCCCACCCCCAATCACTGAGCTTCAGTTTGGATTCTCATCCTATAATAAGCAGTCACATTAGAGCATCTAATTATCACCTCAGGCCTTGGAATCTATCAGTTTATAAAACTAAATCACTAAACCAAGCTAGTTTGACTAGCAGAGCAGTACTGCATCAACATGGGTACAGCGAGGTTAGCTAAAGGCCAAAGGACACAGCCTGAGGCTGACCCCACAATTAACATGCCAGTGTAAGACCTCTCTGTACTGCCACGCACCCGTCACTCCAAGCAAAGGCATTCTCTTGAAATCTGGTAAATATTCGCAGGAGGGATATGGGTGAATTGCCTGGGAAATCTATTTGAATCCCATATTCATACAGACTTTTTGAAAAGTATAATCAAAAAGAAATTGTCCTACTAAAAGGGGTGGTGAATATCAAAATGAAAGGGGTAGTAATACAAAGAAAGCATAAGAAAGCTGTCAGTCCTCTTATGCAGAAAGGATGGGAAGTTTAGAAATGTGTAAACACATTAAGGTCAGCCTTTTACTCTGCCTGAAACTGATTTGGACAAGTTTACTTCAGAGTAAAAGTAGAATGCCTTGTGTTAAGGGTATTCTCATATTACTCATGCTAGTTTCCCTGAGGCTTTAATAAACAGAACTTCTTGTTTGCTTTCTTGTCTTCTTGTGAGTGAAGACAAGCCCTTAGAAGACAGAATGATGAGGAAATGTATATGAAAACAATAATTTGATGGCCTCATATTTTGTAAGGTGTTTTAATTAACTTCATAGAATGGGATACATCTCTTATATCTTCAGACAGCTAAAGAGTAATTATCTATGTCAATGCCAGTCATCTCGTTTCCCTTTTTCGGAAGAGAAATAGATGTCAGCATTCTTTCCTAAAGTGAGTACCTACAATCCCCTTCTGAGACGTCAGTATCCCTCTACTGACTATTTATAAGGGCCCTCTGATTACCAGTTTAGATCTATATGACTTAATCGTGCCTAAAAGTATGAAAATCAATGGCTGCCATTATTCCTTGGCAACAGTTTATTTTCCACAAAATGGAACACTGAAATATCAGTTTAGCAACATCATATTGGGCTGGTTTTTTCCTCTTTTAAATAGCACTATTTTGCAATTATACATGCTGTACAATAGGGATCAGTACTGGGCCCCAGGCTCATAAACATCTTTATAAGTGATCTAGATGATGGGATTGAGAGCACCTTCACCAAGTTTGCTGATGACACCAAACTGTGTGGTGAGATGAACACCTCAGAAAGGAGAGATACCTTACAGTGGTACCTGCACAGGTGGGAATAATGGCCTAGGAAGAATAGCATGAAGTTTAACGAAGATGACTGAAAAGTCCTGCACCTGGGACAGAATAACTAAATAGCCCAGTATGTGCTTGCATCTGTGTGGCTGAGGAGAAGTCACGCTGAAAGGGACCCGGAGGTCCTGGTGGAAAACAAGTGGAACACAAGTCAGCACACTGCTGCAGCAACAAAGGCAAGTCAGCTCCTGGAGAGCAAGGACAGGAGCATTGTTAGCAGAGACACAGACACAGTCATTTCACTCCACTCAGTGTTTGTGAGGCCCCACCTGGAGTATTGTGTTTTGTTCAGTTCAAGAGAGAAGTGAAGTTTAGGAAGAATCCAAAGGATGGCCACAAAAATTATCAAAGAGCTGGGACACCAGTGCTGCAAGGAAAGACAGAAGGAACTAGGTCTTGTCTCGCTGGAGAAGAGAAGGCTTGAGAGGGAAATTATCACAATATTCCAGTACAATATTCCAGACAGAAGATCTCTCTTCACAAGGAGCCACATGGAGAAGACAAGGAGTAATGGGTAGAAGTTGCACTGGGAAAGGTTTCGTCTCAACATAAGAAAGAAATATTTCACAATGAAAGCAGTCATTCAGGGGAACAACCTTTCAGGGATGTGGTAGAGTCCCTTCTCAGTGGAGGTTTTTATGTTGCAATTGAAGGGGGTGTTAGATAATGTCATCCAGACTCCCTTCCACATAAAAGATTAGACCAGATGGTCTCTTGAGGACCTTTCTAACCTGTGCTGTTCCATGATTCTGTTCTACAATTCTAAATTTTCCATTCAGGATATTGTATTAGCTTGTTTCACCCTATAATAAAAGTCAATCTGATATCAGAAAATGAGTATTTTCATTGTTCTTTGCACAAGCTTCCACCATCCTGTGCAACAGAGAACAGTGTCTATGGGCTACTGAGGATCTACTTTTTGCCAGGTCTCAATGACACACTGCATTTGTTTTTTCATTAACATTTTTAGCATTTACGTTTTTAATTTGAACTAGTCTTAGTTGCTGCTGTCATTAAAGTACAAAAACCTGTAGAACTGCCCAAGGACTCTACTCTACTCAGGGCAAAGATCTGTACTTACCATGATAGCTGTATCTGAAGTACCTATTTCTATCCTACTAGGTTTAATTTTTCCTGGGTTTATAATGGACCTGAATATTTGTAGATGTAGGTTAACCCTGATATGGAGCTCAGCCTCACACAGGTTCCTCACGACCCCCACAATGGGATGAAGAGGGAATCAAAAGGGCAGAAGCAGAGAAAAGTTGTGAATTCAGATAAAGACAGTTTAATAGGTAAAGGAAAAGTCATGCATGCAAGCAAAGCAAAACAAGAAATGCATTCACCGCTTCACTTTGTCAGGCAGGTGTTTTTCCATTTCCAGGAAAGGAGGCTTCCAGCAAGTGTAATGCTTATTTGGAAAGACAAATGTCATAACATCAAATATATGTCATATCCTTCTTCACCCAGCTATTTTTGCTAAGCACAGAATCGTATGGCCTGTGATATCCCTTTGATCACCTGGGGTCAGCTGTCTTACCTGTGTCCCCTCCCAACTTCTTGTGCGCACCCAGCCTCCTCACTGTCAGGGCAGAATGAGAAACAAAAAGAACCCTGACACTGTCTGAGCACTGCTCAGCAGTATCTAAAACATCAGCGTGTTATGAACACTCTTTTCATCAGCAATCCAAAACATGGCACCGTGCAAGCTACTATGAGGAAAATCAGCCGCATCCCGGACAAAACCACTACAACAGTGAACTACTGTAATACTTGTGATGTAAAAAGCCATGAGTTCCTAATGCAAACTAAATTTTGCTTGGTAAAAGTAGAACAGAGCAGTCTTAAAGCTTTTCTAATTTACAAACCAGACACAGTCAAGTAAGAGCATAGAATTAATTGTTTATTCTACTGAGCAGGTCCTAAATAAACATTAGTTCCACAGAGTAGAAATACCTAGACTGTGCTTTTTGTCCACAAAACAGGTTTAACCCATCAAATTGTACAAGCCTAAATTAATAAGTAAATTTGTAATATGCAACACGTAAATAAATCCTACATTAAAACTTCTGAAAATAAATAGGATTCAGGAAGCCAAGGACTTTTTTTGGGGTTTTTTTGGTTGAAAAACAAATCCAGAGTCACCTGCCTGGGTGTGAGATAAATCTCATTTGATTTGTTTGGACTTGCATGACAAAGCTTGCCTGGGTGGTTGTAGGATATCTGTGTATAGGTGTATTATTCTCCAATATTTGATTTATTACCCTTTCAAGTGTGTTTGACTTTGAAGATGCTATCATGGAAAGCATAAAGTGCATGTTATTCAGCGATAGAAAAATTGTACAGCATTCATGTTTTGACCAAGGTTGAAAAGCTAAAAATTCCTAAAAATGTGAGTAACTGCGTTCATATCTGGTGTGATTTCTTTGCTTCTTTTCCTTCACTAGCTTTGTATGTTGGACAGTTTTGCACTAAGAGTTTCAGATATATTTTAAAATTATAATTTTTTGAAGACACTTCAAATTTCAGAAAGTAGCTGTCACTTCAGCAGCAGACTTCACAAAGTAAAATGAATGCTGAAAGATCAGAGATTCACTCTCATTTCAAAAGGTAGACACTTGGGGTCAAGATTACGGAACATTGGCAAGAAGTCTTCAGATGCACTTCTAGTTCTGTACCTTTTCTGCAGATATAAAGGACTACTCTTTCCAGAATTGTCACAGGAAGATTGCATAATCAATAAATTGATATTTTCCTGTGAGCTTCAAACTCTCATGTGTAGGAAATACAGTCTAGGATGTTGTGGTGAAAATATTTTTCAGTGCGCCACATTGTTATCTGATAGTGAAGCCATAAAAGAATTACAGTCTTCTGGATAATCTTTGCTAACATAAACATACTTACATTGTCATGTCCACTCCACATGCCCACTGAAAATCATTGTGAAAAAGATCTTAGAGAATTAGGGGTGTTTGCTGTAAGTAGCATTTGTTACTTACTCACCTCTGTAAAACTCTACATTCATTTATCTCAAGACAAGTATATGAGGTTTAAGTATAGGAGATTTTAAATATTATCTAATTTTAAAAAGATTTTTTCAGAAGGATAATTTCAAAACTATTGTCAAAAGCAAAACCCACTGAATACTACCAGAAAGGTGGGAATGCCAATGTCCCAGTGGCATTAAAGTCTTAAAGCAAAATACAGAACCTTAATTTTGTCATCTCCAGTCTAGATTGAAATTATGTTGAGTCAGTAAAAAGATGTATTCTACTTTTAAAGAAATGAACAGTCTCTTGGGCAGATTGTTTAAAATGCCATAAATAATGTCAGCATCTTGAAACTATTGAAACTCTGGAATAGCATAGATAACCCTAAGGAATACAGTCTAGAAAATGTGAGGCAAAAAACATTGCACAGTGTTCACCTAAAAACTGTGGGAGCATTCAGCTGGGATTACGAACTGCATAGTTCAGCTGTAGTGTGTTCCTATGATACCTTGGTATGGTATATGTGTATAGATCCCATGGAGAGAGGGCCCAGCTGGAGCTCTTAAGAGCTGAGGGCCCCTTTGAGAGACAGAAGAAGGACACAGGCCTCAAGCAAAGTGCCTATAGGCTTTATTTGCCTTTGAAAACAATATCTGTAACATTCATCAAAATTACTGCTGTGGAGTTTCAGGTTAACATATTGTTACAAGATGATGTAGCAGGAAAAATCTCTTCTACACAAGTCTATCTACTACCTTCCTGCACATTTGCTACTGCAGAATGACTAATGTAAAGCAAAGACAAAAACATGAATTGAGACAAAATGAAAACAAATGTATGGTTAACATTCAAAAATGAACAATTGTGTATTGGGCATAAAATACTGTCTCCACTCACACTTGCAATAAAGTTTGACTTTCAGGCAACAGCGCAATTAATCTGGGGCTTACATTAACAACTATTGTCATTTGTAATGTTACCATAACTAAGAGAATCCTGTTTGTCATTCTCCATGCCCTTGGCAAACATTTAAACAAACACACAAATTTATTTTCATGACAGTTGCAGCAAAACTAAGAAAAAAGTCCCTATTCTTCCTGCTAACCCCTCCAAAACCTAACCAAATAAATAACTTGTATTTTAGATGTTTAAGGCTTTGAGGTTCAATTTCTCACAACCTTAAAAACATTTATCGACTTAAATGTTCCCACTGTTTTTCACTATTATATGATGTATGCACCACTCCACATACAATATGATGTATAACCCAAATTTCTAACCTTTTTTTAGGTGGGCAAAGGTTCATTGTCCTGAAAATGTTTATACAAATGTATGCAATGATGATGAGGACAAGGATGATAGTGACAAAGATCTTATAATAGAAATACTTCTTATTTTTTTCGGGTGAAGATTCTAAAAGGTCATTGCATTGAAATCATCAGGTTGCACCTGCAGTTCTTCCAAGTGCTGCTATAGTAGGATTGTTATGGAAACCTGTGGGGTTTGAGGGATTTTTTTTCCTTTCTTTTCAAGGCTACTAGATGTGCAAGTATTTCTTCGCAGTGAATGAGTTAAAGAAGGGTTGTTTCTTTACAAACACTATAGTATTACCCAAATTAAAATTACAGACAAAATAGCATGCCTACAACTATACCGATATGAGCAAAAATAGAAAATCCCATTTTATTACTGTGTTGTGAAGACTTCACAACATAAAAAAAAAACCAACAAAAACTTTTAGTCCCAGAATCCAGACCAGTACAGAAAAATATTTGGAACATTTGGACAGTATTAAATATCTAACTGTAAATGAGGCACTGTTAATATTTGATGACACTAGTTGTAACAGTAATGCTGTCCCTTTGACTTACACAACACTGTGATATCACCATTAAAATGACAAATGAAAAACATGAAAGGAAATAAAACAGAGTGCATATCTAGTTCACTAAGAGATGCTACATCCTTCTAATGCTATGGGGCTGAAGTCAACAGTCTCTTGGGAATTCCAGATACTTTGACTTGATATGAAAATTTTAGACCAGTTTAGTATTTTACGCATTAACAAGTGGCCCTTAGCTAGGCTAGTTTTGAAGCTTGTAACGATATTGCTAAAATATTGTACTTATACCTGCATTTCATCTATAGCAAGTAGATCTCAGATGTTCTGTTTTAAAATTCTTTTCAATCATTTACAGGAGATGTGGGCAAGGCTGGGTTTGTTTAGGTATTTTATTTTGGTATACAAGGCAGTGTGGAACAACTGTAAAATTTTTCCCCTGGGCTTTAAACAACCAGAGTGAAAATATTACATGTCTGTTCATATATAAGAAGGAAATGGTTGCATTCAATTTCCTATATAGATATCAGCATTATGATGGTCAAAGGATTAGAAACAATTGCAATGAGATGCAAATAGGAATAAATCTCACTAGAAAACATACCAAAATTTTGCAAAGATAAGCTTCTGAAATTTGAAGCCTGTTTGTATTTACTTTGTCTGTAAAATGAAGCCTGCCATTCATTTACCTACCCTTTTCAATTAATCTTCTTTATATTGGTTATCTTTGAGCCTAGTAAATTCACTATGCCTTTTAAACTCTTCTTTCATAAGCATTTATAATTTACTAGATTTGCTTTATAATCTGTTTCATCGGAGTCTAAGTGGTTCTGCCTTTCTTTCCTCATGTTATATAAAGATGAAGCAGAAAATAAAAGACTGTGTGATGGAATTTTTTATTTAATTTTGTGCATGAGTCACTTTACTTGTAGAGATGACAAATGGCATCTTTAATTTGAATTGCATATCATTTAGACAGTAGTTAAAGCAACACATAATTTATTAAGGTTTGCATGAGATCTTCTAAATTTTCCACAGTAAACTATTCCCTTTATCCAGGTTAAAATGCTGTCAAATCTTGCCTAATAGACAAAAACCTGAACTTCTTTATTTTAGTACCTAGTCTTATATATATATATAATATATATATATATATCTATATATGCGTGTGTGTGTTTATTTTATTTACACTTATATAAAATATAATTATCTTCTACTTCAGGCAAATGAAAATAAAATCAATTATACTTCTGTTCATAATCATAATGCAACAAGAGAAAGAATCCTACAACCTTCAAGTGAAAATATATTTCATTTTGATTAATTCTTCTCTCATCGCTTCTTTCCCCTCTCTACCATTATATGAGTTAAAATTACTATAATCCAATGTTTATTTGTTGCACAGACAATAAGTTTTTCACCTCCTTTATAGCTAATTTCTTTTTCATGGATGTATACATAGAATTTAAGGGTAAAGGATTTACAATAATTTCTGTTTAACATGCTGTATATCACAAACCGACAATTTTGCTAACATGTTTGTCCCCATAATTTTTATTTGGCAAAAAGCTTATGTTTCAAGTGGTTGTGTATCTTCATCATGATGACGCAGCAAAGATATTTGTTCATTCTTTTGGTAATGTAGTACAAAGTTTTTGTTAAAATAAAAGAGTATAAACACTGTAAACAAATCTCCTCTCTATTTTCAATTTGATAAACTACACAGATTAAACTGCTTTCAAAGTAATTTTTTGCTGTTGTTCTTCAGGAATTATTTTAACAGCCTTTTAAGTCTTTGAACGGTTTTTTCAAGAACCTCAGCAAAACTTTACTTGTTATCTTTAATATTCCATATGCTGAACAGCACCGAAGGAGACACACTGTTGTCTTATTGCTGTTCAGAGTGGTAGTACTTCTACAATCTGTAAACCCAAAGAGTGTATTGGTCTTTCTGCCTTTGAGACCTCATCTGATTGCCATTTGCATTAAATGCCTTAATCACTTTCAAAGTAACAACTTTCCCTGTTTATTGGGAATGCATTCCTATTTCCTAAATAAACACATTTACCTTGTTGAGATTGTTAGTGAAAATGAATAGTTCTTAGACACGTATACACATTTACCGAGACCAGCTTAACAAATTCTTGCTATAAATCTCTATAGCTGCCTTATGCTCAACCTGATTTACCACTTCCCCCATTTGTGTAATTTACACATTTTACAATTAATTATATATTTATTTCAAATTAGAAGATAAAAACACGCCCAAACAAAACAGGAGTTTCAAAGCCTGCTGAGTGCTACTTATAACATTCCCCTTTAATGGTGATCTTCCACTGATAACCAATTTTGGCTTAGTTATTATTCTGTTGAGCTTGAGATTTGCACAGTGCCTGGTGGCCTCTTCTGGCTCTAAAATCTGTGGCTCTCTGAAAGCTGTAGTTGACTTCCTTTTATGAAGGGCTTTGGAAACAAAAATCACTCTCTTCAACACATCCCTAGTACGTGTCATTTTGAATAAAGAAAAATTGCAGTCAAATCACACACTCCACTACCTTCAACCAGACATATGCTGTGGTCTGGTAGAACTCTTTATTCCCCTGCACAAAAGTGGTCTGATCTGCTCCTGGTATGTTTCACTTTCTCCCACATTTATCTAAAATGCAGGCCTATACCAATTGTTCTGGTGTGCTGAAAAAGATGCCTGATCTTAACCAAGGTCATTGAGTTATATTAAAGAGTACTGGAACAGATATAAGACCCTGGGGGAAGGATGAACTAAATGATCAGATCATCCTTTCTGATCTCAAACTCTATGACATTTTTCATGCACCTGCTTTTGACTAGCATGTGGTGGGAAAAAAGAGAAGGCAATACATCTCTCTGGCTAGAAAAGGAAGGATGACAACGCCTCTTTTGTTTTTTATTTGTAGTCATCTAAATTTTCAATTTGTTTCCTCATCTTGGTGTATGCTCCTGTCTGCACTCTTCCTGCTTGTGTTTTGGCAGCCAATTTGGGGCTGCATTTCTTAAGAGTATATAAAACTAACATTGTTGTGTTGCTGTTTTGACAGGCAAACCACTCATGCAAAGCAAGATGAATGGGATGTCAGTTTTCCCTATCATGGGATCTCCATTTACTGACCCAGATGAGAATTGTGAGAACCTGTCACAGAGGCGAGACAAACCAGATATGGCTTCAAATGGGGCTCTAAATCTCATGTAGTTTTGAAGCTACTGCTAGAGAGCCAAATTTGTCATGAAAGACTTGTCAGTTCAGAGTTCATTAAGGTAAAGGATGAGAGTGTTTTATCTGGACACTCTTGAGCCCTCCTATGGTAGGAGCAGGAGCTAGTTACAGCCCTTGAAAGTAAAAAAAAATATGCTTTTGCAGTGTTTTCTTCCAGCTTTCCTTTGGATCGAATCTCTGTGGAATAGCTGCTCCTGGAATATAAGTATTTCTTTTCCTTGTTTGTCTTTTTCTGCTTCTTTGTTAAACTTGGAGGTGTGTTTGTGATGTCAATTCAAAGTCCCTTGAGATTTGGCTGGGACTTGAGGTGAGGTGTTAAACTTCACAGGACTGAATTGGAACACTTAAGGTGAGAGACAGGGTTTTAATCACTTGCACCGTGGCTGCCACAGTAGAAACTTTGTGACCTCAGCTGAGTTTTCTTTTACTCAAAGTCCAAAATCAATAGAAGTATTCAAGACTGTAGAAATGACTTGTGTTTAACTTTGCCCCCAAAGTTGGGAAGCATCAAAAAGTGCATTTCTCAGATGTGCAGTTTGAAAACTGTGACTCTGAAATGCTGAATTTCAGTATTTTGAATTCCATGTTTTGTAAATAATTCAGAACTGCAGCACCATCCTTGACAGAACACTTAATCCGTCTGATTCTCAGTCATATTTTCTTCACATCAGAAACGTTTGCTCTTGTACTAAGGTGCATCTGTACTGATGCACCTTGACATGTTTGGCAGATATTAAACAAGAATAACAACAACAGTTATAATAATATTTAGGTGGATCACCTATAGTCTTCCAAAGATTTTATTTTAGCACATTTACTGTAAGGCTCAAAATAGTTCTATAAATTGCTATATAAAAATAAATAGAAAAGACATAAAATATAAAATTGTATAGATGTTGGAAAACAAAGTAGTTCAAATTTGTTGGGAGAAAATCTGGAGGTTTTAGGTGGAGTCCTAATTAGCATAGTCATTGAGTTCTTCACAGCATCATATAAAACTCATATTAATAACAAAACTATGCTGAGAATGGTCTGACTATGTTAAAACATTGATTAATCACATATACAATCTAATAATTTTTTTTTTTCCCTTATGTCATATAATTTTTTTGGTGCAGCCTAGTAAATTATTCAATATGGTGTAGAAATAACCCCCTTGAACTGTGCTGCACATAATTCTGCTGCGGTGACCCCAGGCGTACATGACAGTAGCATTTGTAGTCTTTCACTCTGCATCTTTGTACATGAGTATCTATAATTTTGAGGCAGAAGGAAAGAAACTATGACAAAAAATAACATCACATACCCCCTAACAAGTCCTGACAAGGATCCTAGTCCTGCAATTGCATCTCATCTTATAATTTAAAAGAGCTTACAAACAGTAGTATAATTGTCAGATCCTCCGGGTCTGTTTTGTCTTTTTCTTAACCAGCAAAGTGTGTTATAAACATATATCAGAAAAAAAAAAAAAAGAAAAACACCTTCTTTGGCATTTCTTTGGCCTAGTGATGTGAATTAAAAAGATATGCACTGCTCATCATATAGCAAATCTATGTAATTCACTGCTTAAGAATCTAGAGTCAGTGGAAGAAAAGGAATAAGGAGGTGCAGATACAATATTGTGCAGATCTGCTGTTAGGAAATAATTTCCCACAGAAAATTAATCTATGTCCAGCAATACTTCAAGTTGAATACAACAGCTGATGATTTGAGTCTGATCCAGTATAACAAGATTAAAGGGCAAGTGAAAAGTACTCCAGTTATGTATGAACCATCAGCTGCACAAATATAAGATGGGAAACAACTGGCCAAATGGGGATGATCTGGGAATTATAGCAGATTGCTCTCTGAGCACGAGTCAACTGTGTCATGTTGTTACAAAGAAAGCAAATATCAGACTGCCGTGTACAAGCCGAGCATCCTCTGCAAAACACAGCCAGTAATCCTTGTGCTTACTCAGCACTGCTAGAGCCTTAGCTGACCTGCAGTGGCCAGCAGCGTGCCCAGCAAGCTGGAGGCAGCACAACTGGAGAGGCGATTGTAGTATCTGAGCTGTAGTTCAGATGTATAGAAAACAATTTGTAACAGTAAGAATTGTGAAACTTTAGGATGGATTTCTTAAAGATCTCATAAACACCCTGTTTTTGAAAGCGTTTAAGATCAGACTGAAGAGGAATCAATCAGTGATAACATGCTGGTAGCTAATCCTGCTTTGGACTGGGGGAGAGGCTGGATGATCTCTTAGAGCTTTTTTATCAACATTTTCTATGACTAATCACTCCCTTAATGTCACCTTTTCCTATTATAGGTAAAGAAAATGGGTATAAAATATCTCATTAGATTTGTAGCTAGACAAAAAATAAAATTCTTTCTTCACAAGAGATTTAACAAGACTCTTGACTGTAAAAGCTTTTATTTTATCCTGAATGAAAGCAAACTCTGTTCTTCCTTTCATCTGAAAAAAAAAGCATGCTTTCCAAAGTAAGGTTCATCATGAGGCAAAATTACTTTTTCTCAAGTTGATTTAGTTCATTTTAGGTTTTGTTTGTATATTTATTTTTATTTAATGTAAATATTTTTATCTCTGAAGAGCAGAAATCTACTCATAAGTCTCTGCCATGCTTCTTAGTGAACACCAAGAAAAGCTCACTTTCACAAAATTTTTCAGATATTTCCTTTGATTAGTCACAAAAAAACTATGTAAGTACAATCTTATAGGAAGGAGTAGCAGAACTGATGGAAGTGTTTATCTACTGCATGCAATTTAGCAATCAAACGAAGAAGGACAAAGATCAAGGTGGGCTTTCTGACCGAATCTCACTTATAATTTGTCAGCCAGGCTTTGTGTCTGTAGTAGCTATAACCGTAAAGTAAAGGCTTTTTGATTGGGATTTTTTGTTTTGTTTTGTTTTGAGAAATATTATATTATATATATTCTGTTTTGAGAAGATACCATCATCCACTCTTTAACATTTTTTGATAATGTGAAGTACCTGCAAGAGATTTTTTTCCTTTTTGAGTACATTAAAAATACTGTGAAAGTCAATTTTAAATCAACAATTCTAACGTGAAAGTCAATAGAGGCAGAATCTCAAGGTCCCATCTACTTACAGCATGTTTCCAAGCCTGCTGCATGTCTCAGAAGGGTGCAAACATTAGTCAGTCAAGACTTTAAATCAAAACTGTGTGTTTTGCTAGAAGATCTATTGTCCCTCAAGCAGAAGACATGAACTTGATGCATGAAGTATTGGTTCAGATTTTATGGGCTACTATACGGGTGTTTGGAATAGATAATGATAATGGTTCTTTCCATCCATACACTATAGGAATCTGAATTTACTATAAGCATATTGAGAGGCAAATAATAACTCAATGAAAACAAATAACCTAAAAACCAATAACTACTACAATGAAAAAGATCCCCCAAAACAACATCAAAAAATGTCTCTTATCTTTTAATCTCTTTAAAGAGATAAAAAATAAAAGGTGTCACTTTCCATTTTCCCCATTTTCAACTTAACTCATAATCAAACACAACAATAAAAATAAAAAAGTAAAGCTCTATGACTTTAAAGGTGACTTCCTGTTTTATTGCCCATATGTTATTATTGGCATGTTGGCCAGCTCAGTAGGATTTCTGAGATAAAATGAATGCAAGATGGAAATTAGAAATTATGCTTTCTGGATTAAGGATATGAAGTCAATAATAAGAGAACGAGTAGCAAATTTGCTGGTGGTACATTAATCGAGAAATAATTTAGTAGTTTTTCCATGCTGCATTTGTTCTACTGTGCTAATGGTCACGGTAAAAATTTGCTGTAGTTATTAAAGTAGCAGATATAAGTACAGACCACACAGGGAGCAGAAACACAGAGTAAGAAGCGGCCATTAAAGTCACGGTGAGAAATATGACCTTATCTTTTAACAGCAGAGGTGTTAACACAGCAGACTGCCTTCTCACCACATTGCTGTTTAAAGACTTCATTTAAAATACTCCTCAGCTGGCATGCTTGGAAATGCTGTCCTCTGGCAACATGCGAGTGTAGCATATAGAACTAGAAAAGCATTTAATGGCTGTCCCTGTATTACTGGATTTGAGAATGCTTTTAAGGTAATGGTTGCGGTTTTTAGCTCTTTCCCTCCCCATCAGAAATGACCCTTCTGTCTTGTCTTTCATGTAAACAAAACTTGCAAGACAGACAAGAGTATTGCTTGCTCTAAAAATACCTCGGAGTACTTAATGAAGCACCTCCCAGCAGCCCATGGAATATTTAGTTTTAATCCCTGCAATTGCAAGCCAATATATCACACAATTTCATCCCAAATTTAGGAAACTACAACTTAAAAATATGTTTTCACTCAGCTGTATTCTAACGACTCGCACTTGAAATAGTGAAACATTCGGATATTAAGAACCTTCTTGTAATTTATGAACAGAAGTTATTAATTGACAATATATATTCCATTGTTCTGTTGAAATTTATTCTTTAGTTAAAATAAGTCTACTTTGATTTTAGTCAGGTGAAGTTTCTTCCAACAGAAAAGGCTGGAAGGTTTCTCATATTAGTAATCAGTCTGAACTAATATTTTTTGAACTTGACCAGAATTGTGTATAG
The DNA here is from genome assembly GCA_013397755.1 of Cnemophilus loriae. Taxonomy (NCBI): domain Eukaryota; kingdom Metazoa; phylum Chordata; class Aves; order Passeriformes; family Corvidae; genus Cnemophilus; species Cnemophilus loriae. The sequence goes on along the minus strand of VZTF01002804.1, from coordinate 799,864 downwards.
TACTCTAGACAGATGCAACTAGTGCCTTATACTTGCAAGGATTGTACTTACTATGCAGGGAGATAATTCAAGTTATTTTTTCCTGTTGTCATTTTCCACCTGCTCAAATGCCCTCTACACTTATTACTAAACACATTTTATGAGGATCAGTGCATGACTGACTAGTTTTAGCAATTAATTGGAAAAAAATTAAAAGGAAAATGAAGAGATCAAGTTGTTTAAAAAACGCCTTCATGATAAAAAATATTTGACTAAAATGTTTCCGTTTCTTTGACATATATGATTGAAAGTAAAAATAAGATCTTCAGTTTCAGTCCTTGTACCTACTATTTTATATGTATTAATTGCACTTAAAATTTTAAAGCATATTTCTTTGGTCTAGTGTTTTGAAGGGTTACATCAGTGTTTCCAAAACAAAACATTTAAGCCCTTTGAATCCATAAAATGCCGTGAAACATTGACTTCTATTCTCACAGGGAATTAGGATTATTCAAAATGTAGGAATTTCTCAATAGATAGCAATTTCTGTTTTCTTGCCAACTCTACTAATACCTAAGTAATGATCTTTTTATTTGGCTAATTGCTTATCACGAGAGTTTCTAAGTGCTTATTAATCAAAATAGATATAAACAGTATGTATAAGGCAATATGCATATAATAATTTAATGCGTTCAAAAAAAGCTGTTTTGTCCTAAATTACAACTCAATAAATGTGTGATTCAATAATCTAGGCATTGAGGTATGGCTTAAAACACGTGCTACAATTTCTGTAAATGACTTATTATTGACTAAGTAAACTGCTCGTACTCAGCTTATTAAGTATTAAACATTTTCTTTGTAATGTGCACCCAGGGCTTTCCTTTGAGGAGTGCAGTTCAGGACTGAAATCCAGGAAAGGGTTCTGGAACAGCCTTTTCTCTAATTTGCACAATAGATTCCATGAGTATAGGATGGAAATAACAATGGCAAGACGTCTTGTTAAGGTGCTTGATAAACATTTTCAAGCACTTTTTAGAGGCCATTTTTTGGCACAATCACCGAGTTAGAAATCTTCAGTCCCTTTTAATGTAGGAATAATCATCCTCAAAAGCAATAGAACTACTGCGACTCTACTGGGTATGAGAGTTCACGCAGACAAGTGTTGTGACACAGTATAAACCACAGTCTTCCTGAATTGTGGACATCAAAGGCAGAACTTGACAAGAATGGAAATGATCCCATGCGCCAGCAAAATGCAGTGGTGGTGGCAGAAGTGCTCTCACAGCAACCTGTAGTGGTGCTAAATAGAAAGCAGCCATATGAATATCACTCGGTGTCTGTGTCATACAGAATTTCTGAACCGAGGATTCAGTATCATATATTTCCATGCAATGTTACATTGCTTGGGTTTTAAACAGGGCAAAAAATTTCAGTCGCAAGAGCTTTGAAAATTACACCTTGACATATTTCATTCAAGAAGGCCATTGCATCTCAAATTCACTTACAGCTGAGATATGCATTCAAGAAAGTGAGGAATGGAAAGACAAAGAAAGCTGACTCAATGATCTTTGAGGTCTCTTCCAATCGAAATGAAACTATGACTCTGTGATTCCTGGTAAAGCTACTTTTTTTCACAAAACCTCCCTCCAAAGACCAAAGACCTTCATGGATCTTCTGTTATTTTCACTAATGTTCAGAATGGATGACAAATGAAGCAAAATCATGTGGAGAAGACTTCATAATGCTGTTTCTGTGTTCTTTTGTGTTTTTCTCAAAGCCATATCCATCACATATGACATTTTGTGTCATTGCATGGTTGCACGAAGGCAAGCTAAATCCAGACCAGAAGCTTCATGAAGCAACGATCAATCTCCCAAGATGTTTGAGTTTGGTATTCAGATAAATGCGGACACACAGGATGGCTACAATAGCATAAGAAATTATTTTCTCGCATTATTTCTGTGCTCTGTGCTTTTCATGCATGATAAAATTTGGATTTTTTCCAAACCATTTACCCAGACCTACTTTCTATCTGTGTACTTTTAATACCTCTGAAATGAATTTTTCTCATCTTCTCATGGAGAAACTTGAAACTGCAGTGGAAAAGTGGACAACATTGTCAACAGACAATTCAGTAACTGCAGATGGAAAACATCACCGTGTAAAACTCACATGATTAAGCCGTTGTTAACTTACTCTTACAGTAAGTTTGCATTAATGTTATATAGGGACAGCTAGCAGAAACATTCCTAGAACAATTAACTTCACACCATGTATCAAACATTTCATTTGTGTGTAACAGTTCCTTTCTGGAACTGGTTTAGTTTATGAAAAAATGTTAACCCATATGGATAGATAAATGTTTCAAAAAATGATAGCTTACAGAAGAAGTAGACTTTCCCAACACGTTTAACAAAACCCCCACAAAGGAGCCTCAGTCCACTGCAGGAAATCAGTTGTATTGACCCTGCAATGGTTCTCCTGGGACATCAGTCAAGGAAATGGAGATTCAACAGTTCACTGTCCCCTATGATAAAGCAGAGCTAGTGCAGCTAAAAATTGATGTCAAAATAATTTGACCTATTAACCTCTTTAACTTTCCAGCAAAAAAGTGAGCCCATTTTCTACAATCCTGTGCATTTCTGTTTTCACTGGAATTAAAGGATGTTCACAGGCAAGGCATAATGAATAAGAATATGATTTTCAAAAGAAGGATTTTAATATAAGTGCAACTGAGATTACTAAATTAAGACAAGATAATTTCAGTTAATAATGTAGTGAATAGATTGGGACACACTCCTACTGGTGGTAAATTAGTTTATTCCTGAAAAAAACCAAAACCTTCTCTCCTTTTCTTTCCAGCAATCTCTTTCTTTACCTCTTCAAAACAGATGCTTTTTGTATCGGAATTCTTAAAGCTGGAATCTGAATGGGAAGGGAGAAGAACAATCCCAGAAGTCTGCACTAAAAAACAGTTTTACAGAAAACCTCTATAGAAAACCTGGCCTAAATAGTAATTTAAGATATGTGAAATATTAGATATACAAATTAAAAATTTTTCTGATTGAACATTCAGAGTTGTATACAATCATTACACTTAGTAATTATGATGAAAAGTATGATTAGGTATTTTAGTTTTTATTGAAAGTAATTTCACTCCCAAAATTAATACTTAATGAATTATTAATTTAAGAGGAAGAAAATGCACAAAATAAAAAAAAGTACAGTAAAATATCATTTATAAAACAGAATTCAGGAAAAGAGAAATTCCAATGAAATTTGCACTGATGTGTCTCGAACAAAAAGAATAGTAGGGTAAAATAAAATGCATTTAAAGCATTGATGGATTAAAGCAATGTTTCATCTGAGGTGTTGGGATTGATTTTAGGTGCTGCGAAGTCTTCATTCTCCAACAGCATGGACATATGCACGCAGCCTCTCTACTTGCTCTTTGCATCATCCCTCGATTTCTTTTCTTCAGGCTTTTTATAGTCAAACCCTTCATGCCCACCTTGGGAGAAAAAACTTTCAAATAACCCCAACAGTTACAGATTTTATGAGTTTGTTTTCTTCTCCACTTTACGAGGCTATAATTGTTATGTTCCAGTACACTTCACTCCTGTCCATCAAAAGGAAAGATGAGGTCCCACCAAGTACTGCACACCTAGTAATAAGCAGGAGCAAAGTATCTGGCCTTGTACAAGCACCGGGGAAGTCATTTTTAGCAGGAATGAGGAGTTGGCTAATGAAGATGGCATATTGAAGAGACGACAATATGTTGAGGGTCATGAATAACTAATCCATAGAGAAAGCAGGTAGAATCTGTGGTCAGGTGATCCAGAAGGGTTGTGCATGAGGGCAAAAGAAATAAAAAAGAAAAGACATGTATTTCTACAGTGTGGTTACTTAGGTACTTGACATCCATGTTGAGGAGCACAATATTTTTACCAGTTTAATGATTTTCAAATGAGAGGAAGACACATTGCAAAAGAAAAGATGAATCAGATACAGAATCTGAATTACTGTGTTGAGCAAGATGTGAATGGCATCAGTTGTACCCTAGAGGCAACTCTCCCTGCTGACTATACACAGAGCCTAGACAATTAGGTTAGGTACACTCCTAACCTAAAATGAGTAATGTTGTTGAGATTACTCCGTTACATTTAATTCCATTAAAACATTTGTCGATAAAGATGTCACAGTGACCAGACCAAATTCTAAATAATGGGCAAATGTACTGAAAGTGAAAGTCAACTTCATCCTGTACAAACTGATAGAGCACAAATACTTCTCTTAAGACTATAATTTTAACTTTTCTGTATTCTGTCTTTTAAGTGCTCTTCAGCCAAATTTTGATTTCAGAGGAGTACTGAGATTTTTGAGAAACACTAGCGTTGAGGTTTTGTGTAATGCTGGTGCTGTGTCACCTACATAATGCTGGCACTTCAGCTCTTGTTAGTCATTACCTCTCTCAACGGCTTTACAGAGTAGCTGAACAGAGACAGAGCTTTAGGGGATAGTAAAGCTTTGGACTTGGAGATGAAAAGAATAGCAGCCTAGATCACTTCTTAAAGTCTGAATTTGGTAACAGAAGAAATAAAAGAAGGTAATTTCACCCATAGCTTAGGAGTGTTATCTTTGTAGAATGTACGGCCCAGAGACTGGCTCAGATTCTGAATGCCTGTGGATAACTCTCAAAACTAAAAGCTATTTGTTTATTTGTAATGATGCCTTTCAGTATGTAAAGATAGTTGCATTGAAAAGGAGTCACTAAATCTCCACTAAAAATAATTTTCTGTCTTTAAAATGAAAAGTTTATAAAAATTTATGAATTAATATATTAGGAAATAATGAGAATAGGCTGATATGGACTTTTTTCAATATAGGAACTGAAAGAACTAAAATTTTCCTTTGAAACATAAATGAAGGAAAAAATAAGCAGTAAGAGATTGGTGACAATAAGGAGGCAGTCTGTCTTGTTTTGTGCAAAATCTCTAGGAGTCAGCTAAAAAGTTATACTGAAAGACACTGAGATACAAAACATGTAAAGAGGAATGCCAACGTATTTTCTGGCATTAGAATACTACGTGATCTGGATTCTGTATTTATTTTTTTCAGGTAGAAGACAAAGTTTGACAAATGCACTTAACCACTTGTCAGTGATGAGAAGAATATTCTTGGGACACACTGGGACTCAAACATTACTTGCTGCAAGATATAATAGTTTTATTTAAAATTTAACTGACAACACACACATACAAGTATGAGGTAGCAGGAGAAAACTACTTTTCTGTTTCCGAAGAAGGTCTTCTGCATGTTTTCAGAGATTCTCGATGGTTCCAGGTAGTATCAGAAAAATGTAACACTAATTTTTTAATTAATATTTTCTTGAGCCATACAGAAGATGCTATGTTCGTTATAAAGGCATTGATGAGGACTCCATTCAACTGAATTAGCCTGTCGTACTGTGCTGCTTCCAGATGTGATTTGGGAAATCCTGATTTCACTTGTCTTACTGTCCCTATTTTACCCACAGTCTCCATCTCTTAGAAATGTCCCTGCCTGTCTGCACTGCAATCTACCCCAAACTGTAGATATGCTCTCTGGAGGCTTTCTCTTTTGTATTCCCCCAGGACTAAAAGCCATTGTCTTTCCTAACATGTCCAGATGGTGTGGGACTTTGTGAACAAAATAAAAGAAAGGATATAAGTAGAGATAAATACAATTAAGATGCAGAAGATACCTTGTACTTTTTAGGAGTGGTGATAAAGGGGGTGATCACCATGGCCAAAAAAACCTGCGAAATAGGAGTACAGCCCACATATATAATAGCAACAGAATTGCAATACTTCCTCCTACATGCTGGCTGGAAGTAAGAAGATGAGTTTATATGAATGAAAACAAAATGAAGTAATATTTCAGGGACCTCTGTAGACTCCAGCTATATCAGACTTAAGAATTCCATCAATTTCTTGTTTCGTTGGTACAGTCCCAGTCCAGCTACATCTTAGTTTCTTATTGGAGATTTATGAATCGGGCTTCCCATGCTTAACATCATCCACTTATTTCTGTAAAATAAAAATCTGGGCAAATGGGTTGGTTGTGAGTCATTAAACACTTTCAAAGATCTCTGGGATGTCCAGCAGGTAAACCCACAGGCCTGTCTAGAAGGTTGAGCTTCTAGAAAAGAAGCAACTCCATATGGTGTTGGACTAATTAGAACTGTCTTGACTCCCTACTCTTTCCACCATCTGTCTCTTGAATGCTTGATTATGCCTTAAGGAAACATTACCCTCTGGATCACTTGTTAGTCTTAAGCACAACAGACCCCTTATATCTTTCTCTTAGCCATCTGGCACTCTTCCCCATTTTCTTTGCAGGATCTAAAAAAATTTCATCAATCCTTACATTTTCTGCCCAAGAAAGCTGCCCCATTATGAGTAGGTTCACATGGAGATCTGTTAAATGCATTTCTGCAGTTCTTAAATAGAACCCTGTAAAGGTTGATTTAGAGAAAGTATTTCCCAGTAATAGCTGGAAATTATGGAGAACATTGACCTAATACCTAGCAATCTCTCAGAAGTATAGCTTCCAGTCATGCAACTTTACTACTTTACCCAAAAGGCTGAGCCCGAACACTTTCAGGGAGCTGTCAGTCATACTGGTCCACATGAAATACAGCTGATCTGAAACAATTCATTCTTATATAGTGGAAGAAGTTACAGGGAATCATGTGGCATTTTGCTACATCATTATCTGGTTTTCTTATTTAGAAATAAGATAAGGAAAATGTAGCGGGTAGACAATGTCTGGATTCCAGGCACCCACCAAAGCCTTTTTATCACTCCCCTCCACAGCTGGAGAGAGGAGAGAAAATATAAAGAAGAGTTCATGAGTTGAGATAAGGACTGGGAGAGATCACTCACCAAATACCATCACAGGCAAAACAAGCTAGAGTTAGAATTAGAATTAGAATGAATTAGAATTAGAATTAGAATTACAGTTATTAGAATTAGAATTAGAATGAATTGAATTTATTACTTACAAAATCAGAGCAGGATAATGAGAAGTAAAATAAAACCTTCGAAACACCTTCCCGCCACTCCTTCCTCCTTCTCAGCTCTACCTCCTACCCCAGACTTGCAGAGAGGCACAGAATGTGGTTATTGTCAGTTTATTACCTGTTGTTCCTCCTGCTGCTCAGGGAGAGAAGTCCTTCCCTTGCTGCACTGTGAGGTCCCTCCCACAGGAGACAGTTCTCCATGAATTTCTCCAGTGTGAGTCCATTCCACAGGCAACAGCCCTCCCCCGACTTTTGCGGCGCAGGTCACTCTTCCACAACGTGCAGCTCCGTCTCCACTGGCCTTGGTGTCTGCAGAGTTATGCCTCTCACATCTTCTCACTCCACTCTTCTCTGGACATAATTACAGCTCTGCAACAACTTTTGGTTTTGTCTTCCTTCTCAAATCTGTTATCACAGAGGTGTTATCCACTGTTTCTAAGTGGCCCAGCCTTGGCCAGTGGCACATCCATCTTGGAAGCTGTTGGATGTGATGGAAGCTTCCGGCAGCTTCTCAGAGAAGCTACTCCTGTAGCTGCCTACTACCAAAGCTTGGCCATGCAAACCCAAAACAGAAACCATAATGAAATTTAAGGAAATTGGTAAGATAAAAGAGAGTGTGGGGGAATGGGGAATGAGGACTGGAGGACAAGTAACCCAAAAAGCAAAAAGAAAATTGAAATTTTAAAATGGTAAAAAACCTACTTTGTTTTGGTCCTGCAGTTATGAAGAAATTTTTCTAGAACAATATTTGCCCAAAAGAGTGCAATGTTCTTGAGCATTTAAATCTTATGAAAGAGAAATTCTCCTCTAAAAACTTATGCATAGTTCTTTCAACCAGTTCTTATACTTCTTCAGAAAGGTTGGGAGAAAAAAAGAGGTGATTTACAGCTGGAAATCTTCACATGTTTTAATGTAGATATCATAATCATAGACAAGGCAAAGATCTAAACCCTTTATTAAAGAAGGGCTCCCAGTAACTTAGTTTTTTGGATGAATGAAACAGATCAATTTCCAACTGAATTGTCTACAAGCAGTATAGATAAGCCAACAGCAACATCAAAATATTTCCCATTCTTTTTAGGAGGACAACAGCTGAGACATCTCAAGACAAGAGTTTTATTAAATTATAAAGTCATATGACAAACAGAAGTAGACATAGAATGAATACATTGGTTTCAGAATTAATATGGTACATGAAAAATTTAAATGAGAAATGGAAATAAAACATGGAAGAAAATGAAGATAACTATGTCATAAAACCAAAATAATTGGAAAGAACACGTAACTTTAGCACTGCAGTTCCAGAAATAAAAAACTATCTATAATTTCTTACACATTTAGTCTACTGAACAGAAAATCCTTAAAATCGGAGATGAACTGAAGAACTACTGGTAATAACCAGAGGACTTGAATAGTAACAAATTCAGCCCAAAGAAATAGACTATTACTTGAGTGATTTACAAGTGTGCTCTGAATGAAAAGTATATAAAAGAAAAAGATTGAAGAAAAAAAGATTCTGCTATTGCTATGGAGAGGGACTGCCTTGCAGTATAGACACCCAGCATTTGAGAAAAACAATGGCTTATATGGGAAAGCCATAGCACTTTTATGAAGTGACAGACACAGAATCATTATTACCAAATACTTCAAGCCACAAGACTATTTTAATGAATAAAAATGGTAGAGCCCTCAAATCCCAGATGTAAAAAATATATATGCAACGCAAGAGAAAGCTAGTGAACAAGGAACAGAAATAAAACAATTTTTTCTACTTCATGCAAATAAAAGGTACATTTTCTTCCTTCCTACCCCTTTTCGGTTTTTTTTTTTCCTTTTCTTTTTTGAGTAAGCACATTCTAAGATAAATCACATAAACAGATAAATAGACTCAGGAGCATCAGTAGCTGTTAAAGGGAAGAGGAAGAGAATCACAGACTAAGGCATACAATATCAGATTCTATCCACATGGTATAAAAACTTCAATAGATGAGAAATGCTTATCTGTGACTTCAAGAAAAGATAAAAACACACAAGCAACCAAAAAACCCTCTAAATATCAACAAATCCACAAATCCACTCCCCCTCCCCACATCTACTCACAACAGTTGTTGAAGTGTTGGTTCAGGAAAATAATTGTCCTTTTCAAGGAGATGGTGAGCAAAAAGACAGTACTGCAAATAGATAAAACAGCATCTCCTATAGTACAAAAACATAGAATACTGTATCTTGGTGTATCACAGACAGAAAAAGAGCTACTACAACGCAGCCAAAAAAAACAAGACAAAACAAAGCAAAACCAAAGCAACAAGACACTATCAAAAAGGAAGCACTGGGATATATCTGTAATATTGACTATTATTGACAAGTACACTTATAGGCATTGATACCGTACAGACTGATGCATAAAACCTATCTATATTGCCTTCTGTGTATTTTAAATAAAAGCAATGTTTCCTTTTATAAATGTGATCTTTAAATATTTGGAAATTTTCAGGATCCAAAGCTGTGGAAAATATTAAGTGAGATTTTTAGAAGATAACAACTTGAGGGGTAGTTTTCGCACAAGATTTTTCTTTTAAGTGGTATTCTGCTTTACTAATGGACGTGTCAAAGTAAAAGTGATTCTATAAAAATATTTTAGCTGCTAAGTATTCATGATAACTAAGCATCTATAAATTTTATTTGCTACCTAAAATTACTTGCCATCAAACCTGTATTTTCCTAATCCTGTCCTAAGAAAGTTCTTACAACTTAAGATGAACAGAAACTGACCTCTGACATACTGCTCTTTTTAAAGATGAAAAGTTTGGGTGCTGGATTTATTAAGCTTTATTGTTAGCAAAAGGAACTGCTGAGAAAATTGACTGAACGAGGCAGCATTTCAGGAGAATAAAGTATATGAGACAGCATTTCAGAATTTTAGCTGAATGAGTCTACAAATATGTCCTCCCTCATTTTCACTCAGCAGGATAAACAAAAACTGTAGATCACTACCAGCTGCACATTCAGTCAGGCTAGTAACAGCTTTAAAAGCACAGAAAGCACAAATGTATTTCATATGCAGGTCAGAAATTTCCTAAAGTAGAGCTGTAAAAAGTCTAGCAGCTTTAATTTGGAGATACATACATTTTCAAATGTATTTCTGCAGAGCTCATTTTTTAGTATTTTTTTTTCTGAAGTCCAAGTTTTGACTTTGTCATTTGAAATCTGAAGATAAAACAGCAAGAAAAAACAGAAAGATAGAGAATGAGATAAAATTAGGACTTAAAATAGTACTCAAATATGTCAAGGACAAAAATCTCATATATTATTTGTCTAAACAGTTACTTTATAGTGTGAAAAGTAAACTCTCGAGAGCAGTGAACCCATCAGTCCCAGTGATGACTACAGTTAAAACTAAACCCCACTGTATTTGTGAGACTCTTTTCATAACATGGGTGTGACCCATATTGGGGTCTCTTGCAAGATAGTAAGGTTTTTTTTCACTACCTCCCTTTGGGATCTGAAGTCTCGGAGGTCTTCCTCCCCTCCCCTCCCCTCCCCTCCCCTCC